>NNCF01126114.1:545315-629104 GCA_002313205.1 Laupala kohalensis
GGAATAAGCTCCGACTTATCAAATCTTCTGTTAAGTCATGGAGCAGTTCCTGTAGGCCAGCCCCGCGCGACGAGGTTTTGCTGACCTGCTTGCGCAAAGGACATTGTCCTTTCACTCATAGGTATCTCTCACTACTTGATGATGAACCCGTTTGTGAGGAGTGTAGTTGTTCTCTGACAGTGCGTCACCTACTAACAGATTGCAGAAGATACTCATGTATACGGAGACAAATTGGTCTGGCTGCAGATTTACCAACAATTTTCGGAAATGAAACGGTTAATGTTAATAAACTATTGAATTTTGTGAGTGGATCGGGGCTCCTCCCACAAGTTCTCGGGAGGGTTTAAAATTTGCATTCCCCTTTCATCTTTACTGTCTTCTTTGTTTTCATCGTTCGTTTCTGTAGTTCGAAAATATAATATTTAAAAATTGTTTTCCTTTTTTGTGAAATAATGTATTGGTATTCTGTTTTCTTTTCTTTCATCTTTCTATTTAGATATTTGTTGAATTCAGGAGGGTTTTTTAGTGGGTATGGTCGAGATATTCGGCGAGTCCCACACACGGGGAAGAGTCATTACGGTTCTTCTCTATGGTGCGAAACTGCATTTTTCTCTACTTGCATGGGCTCTAATGACATCGATGTTGACGAACCCTAAAGCCCCAACAAACAAACAAAAAACTACGAAAGGAACTAGTCAATGCAAAGAAACACATTATCATCACAGTGAGTATAAAATAGAGTGATTATACATATATCACCATTAGAGAAAAGACATTTGTAATTTTCTCAGTGACTCTTTTCTTCTTCTTCAAACACTCGAATGTCTAGTGAAAGGATCTGTAGCCAATAGTCAGAGTTTGCTGCTTTTTCGTTAAAATCATATTTCTTTCAAAGACATAGACATCTCATAGATTGTGGTGAACCTCACCGCCAGGTAACATATTAATTACTGTTACCTGACGGTGAGGTTATATAACAGATTATTATTAATATGTTACCTGGCGGTGAGGTTCACCGCAATCTAAGGGATTTCTATGTGTTTGTGAACCAGAAATGGAAAAATACTACCCAAATTAAGTACTTCCTAAGGGAGTCGGCTCATATGAGGAGCGTAGTCTCTACGAGACACCTCAGAGGTCTTTGGGTCTCGCAAGTTGAAGACGATGGAAGACGGGGCCGGGAGGTGAACGGGATGGCGCAGTCCGTAAGCGCACGAGCGCACTAAGCTCAAGGTCCCGAATTCGAATCTCGGTCCCGTCTCCCATTTTCATTCAACATAACATAATTTCTTTGAAAGAGTAGTCCTTATAATAGTATGTAAATATTTCTCGAGCGAAGTTTATTAAAATCGCGTAAAGTATCTATTTTCGATGAAAATGCCATTTAGCAATGTTTCTTATTCGAAAATAATTGGATATTTTAAATAGAAGAGTATTGTCGCAGGTAAAAATACACCATATGCTAAACGGCATCCATTTACTTTTCTTCTGTTTCCTAAACACGAGGGGACAAATAAAGTAATAAGATAAACTGGCACATTTCGTTGCGAAGTCGCATTAATTTAGTTCCGCATAGGATGATTATCCGATAGTATTAGTTTCGTATTAGCATTTACAAGCCTATCATTGTAAATAAGCTTGAAAAGCACAGAAATTCAAATGAAGAACGACAAAAATAAGCTTGTAACAAAGGTCCTCTGCCTAGAGTACGTCAAAAATTAAGAGTATATTTTTTTTCATAACAACCGCTATTCTGTGTTCTCTTCATCACGAGTCATGCTATTATTGTGTGGGTGTAAATGGTGTACGATAGCGGAAGACGAATGGGTGGTGTAGTGGTTAACATTCCTGCGATCAATGCAGAGGACCAAGGTTCGATTTCCGGCTCGTCGCCATTTTCTCCTGACTGAAATGTATCACCATAATGAACGTCGTATACTACATTTCAAACTAACCGTGGGCCTACAAACTCGCGTATTTGTATGTATTAAAAATAACTTTTCACATATGTAGTGACGTATATTAGAAACTAATGTAAATCAAACTAATAACTTACGACAAAGATAAGAACACTTGTAAAAAATTTGAAATCGCATTTGTACATTTCTTTAGTTCTCTCCTTATCTGGCCTTTTCCCAGTTCATTTGATGTCGGCGAATGGGGATGGATATATGATGCTTCGTTTTTGACTGGAGCTGGGGAATACTAGGGTGCCGGATGCCCTTCCTGTCGCACCTCCCCTGAAGCGGTGATTATGAATAAAATGGGGGTGAATGATTATGACTTAATGTTGTGGTGGAATGATAGGCAGGGGAAACAGGAGAGTTCTCTCCTACCATCCTATTTTGAAAATCACGTTATCACACATTAAGTTAACAAAATATCGTTATAATTTTTAAGTAATAATTTATAATTCAATTTTGGATGTATTTCTGTATCTCTTGCAATCAATGACATTAACGCATATCTCGACAATTTAGGAAGAATTAAATTCAAGTTCTTTTGTGTGTAAATGAAAATGTATATACAGACAAACCTTTTACATTTCCCTTTCTATCTCTAATTCAGTGCATTTATAAACAATTCAAAATGAAATAATGATACCAAATACGAAAACTGCGTTCAGTGAAACCCCTCTTAACTAGACTGGTCTGGAGCGGGATCCACAAGACCGATAAATCCGAAGTTTCCCGCAAAAAAATTATTTTCGTTCAAAAACAGACGACAGGTTACACGAATAAACAAGCAAATGCGACGTCACTGCAACTCATTTGAATGTACTGTATGTACATACATACATAAACGTACACGAAAAAATTGATTCATGAAAAATAGGTTCGGAAGCAAGAGAGGAATGAAACTTGCGAACTCCCTCTCCCTCCCTCGTTCTGTACATCGTAAACATATTGCTCACCCAACGTCGAGACATTTCACTCAGCAAAGACCTGTCACACAATTCACTACCACTCAGCTGAAAGAGAGAGAGAGAGAGAGAAATTGTATAACGAGATAGACCGATTAATCCGAGGACCTTAAGACCCGAGACCTGTTAAGAGGTGTTCTACTGTACGATCAAATGAAGGATTGTCCACTATTCACTCGCCGGAAACAAGCGGAGGACTGTCCCTTCTCTTTCGATCAAAGCACAAAAGGAAAACCGGAGAAAAACCCGACACACAATGATTATAAAGAAGTACATAATTTGTGTCAAGATAATTTTTACAAATCTGAATCAATATTAAGTGTGATTTAAAATATCTTTTCGTATTTAAAAAATTGTCACGAAAAGCACAGCGAGAATGATGTTATAGAACTAAACAGTTTACTTGTGTATGAAACATTTAATCGGTCTTAACTGGTGGTTAATTCTGATTTAACTGGTGGTTAATTCTTGTACTGTAATCAATTATAAAGTCCTTCGTTTTTTTTTCTTCGGGAAGTGAGTCCAGTAGCAGTGAAAACAGATATTGGCAAAAATCGAAAACTAAATGCAGATGTTTTGGCAGAATTCAAGATGATATTTATGATGTTATTCCTCATTTGAAATCTGAAGATGTAGCTGATGCCGTACTGTACGCTATTTCTACCCCTTCCCATGTTCAGGTAAGTTTATACGTAAGCGGTACCTGCGCATTTCATCATCGGGAACCTCTTAAGATCAGACTGCTATTTACTTTTCATATCTAATAGTTGACCAAATTTATTATGGTTACTTCTGGGCTACAGTTCATGTATCGGTCAGAAATTTTAAACAAATTCTCCGTAAGATATTCTGTTACTAAAATTTTGTAGTAACAGAATTGAAGGGTGTTACATAGTGATGGGTCGTTTCCTCCTGTTATTGGTTACTTGGACCCACGGCCTACTTGATAATACGAATTAATTTCTCCTACAGTTCGATGATCAGGAGAACGATCAAGTAGATCGTACTTTGACCTAATCCGTGGTATTCTCTTCAATACTGTGCTGAATTGTGTGTGACGTTGGCTTGTTGGTTCTACTTGTTTGGGTTACCATCTTAATGGTTCAAAATTATGTTCGTGTAAATCCACTCAAATTGTCTGTGTTGTTTTTTCGTGTCGCTTGTGTTTCCCTATTTAATTAAATATAAATAAATTTATTGTCATCAAAGCAGTTACAACTGCGTATGGCCACGCGGAAGACAACAAACTGATTTGCTCTACGATGAAAGAAAGGGACCATCCCATCAATTCTGATCAAAAGCCGTACGGCAGACGTTTATTATTTCTGTGCCGCTCTAAAATAAAAATAAATCGTTAGCTTCATGTTATCATACAAACGGAATACCATATTGTTTATAATTTTCATAATATTTCAATGTTAATTATTTTCAGACACGTGAAATCCTCATGGGCGCTGTAGGTGAAAATTTTTGATATTTAAGTGAATTATACTTCAAGTGGGAGAATGTAAATGAACTATGGATTTAAATTTATTGAAGTAAACAATGCATGCATTATTTTTCTTCGAAATGCCTTTATCTCCTGTCATAGCACCTAGACATTGAATTTCCTAAATCACATTAATTTATTTGAATAATAGTCAATTTTAAGTGTTTAAATTATGCTTGCATATTATGTTCTACTTTTCTATATGTATGGAAATTCAAATAAACTTCAGAGTCACTCATAAAACACCGAATTAAAAAAATCTTGACGAGCCATTTCTCTTTGTTTTTAATTCCAGTTTTGTCCTAGCCCACCTTTTAAAGCTACAATATTTAATTGGAAGTTTGGTTAACAACAAAAGTTATACAAATGGAAATGATTGCTGAAAAATTTCTTAACTGACCGCACGAATTATAAAAATGTAGTACTCTAATCTTCTTGTGAAATACAATCTATTTTTGTTATTTGGCAGAAAATGTCTTATAAATATATGTTTTACATAGAAAAATTGTTTAGTGACTCAAAGAAAAGTTGTTGTATTTAAATTATAGTTTTGTGATCTACTAAGATCGTAAAGCGGTAAAATTGGTGTATTAGGAAAATTTTGTCCAACATTGTTGCATTTTATACATTTAGACACGGAAGTTAATTTTATGTGGATGTGTATAACGCATTCATTTCGCGAAATAATACTTTTATCTATTTTCCATGCATAAATGCAAGGATTTCTGGTGTTTTATGGTTTAAGACCACAATACAAATATCAGTTGAAATCCAATACTTATAAATTACATTTTTAACAAAGATTATAATAGAACATATCTTTTTGCTGTATTTGCTTTTTGTTAGTGGATTGTAAAACTTCAGTGCAATTAGTCTAATTAAGTGTTCCCGAAATATGCTAGGGCCTTCTCTGGGTACACGACGCCATAACTTACCCAACGGTACATGACGCTATAAAATTTTGTCTGAGAATAAAGTCCTTTAAAACACACAGCATTTTTATCTATTTATTTCTTTTTCTCCACCTATACGTAGTTATAGCTTAACTATTCAGTGAAAAGAACAGTAATCTAGGTAGAAACATATTTAACATTTTGCAGAACCGAACGATGAATGGCAATGAGGGAGAAAAAGATCGAGTTGCAGGGAGGACGCGGAGGTTATGTTTCCCTCCGAGGGGGACCGAGATAGGAAATTATACCTATGAAAGATTTTCATAAACAATTATGTTACTGCGAATACCGATTCTCCAGAGTGAATGAAATAATTGAGACAAATATTAATAAATCAACTGCATAGTGCAAGTTCGTCATAGTCTTGTTAAAGTATCACAATTGCCACAAAAATCCTAGTCCTATTGTTACGTCTGGTTTTGATATATATATATATATATATATATATATATATATTTACAATTTGAGAAAATTAATAATGTTAATAATGAATTATTACTCTCTCTCTCTCTTTATATGTATATAACGATATCCTTAAATATTTTGCACGAGGACCCCAAAGTTCTTAGCGCCGCCGTGATGAATGATTTTTATTTGGAGCACCGCGCCGTCTGAAATAATCTATACATCAAAGCAGCCGCAAGCCTCAAAACCACTGGTCTCCTGGGAACCACTGCTCAATTTATTCGGTAGTGACATGAGTAGTAGAAAATCTCACGGTAGAAAAAAAACGAAGCTATAAAATTGACAATTCCACTACTTTCATGTGTCTTATTACTGTTGTTAAAATCTTTTTCATTACGGGGAAAATTTTAGTACATTTTGCCGGACTTCACTAATAACTCACTGCATGTCTAATATAGCAAAAATTTCCGAGAAATTTTAAAATGGAATTTGCCGTGAAGATTTCAGTTCGAGGTTAATAATAAAAATATTATTGAAATATGGATGCGATTTAGACGTGCTTGTTGTCAATACACTCTACATTTTCCCAATGCTTTTCCTCATATAATTTGTACATATCTATAATTATTCACAATATATCATTGCGCGTAAACTCCGTTTTACCCATTCGAATAAAAAGTTAACCTGATGAAGAGGTCAGCATTACCTCGAAACGTTGACGAGTACCAATTATAAATGTAATAAATGAAATGTTGTTCTACCCATTTATGAGAGGATTCTCCCCGTAATTCGTGATCTACAAATGATTGTCTAATTATTAAGACACTTAGTTGTTAGAAAAAGTTATTTAGAAGATTCAAGAAACAATCAGAAATTGATCTTCACTGCGTATATCCGAATAAAAGTTACCCAAAATGTCTCCAAATAATGATGCGAATATTTCAATTTAAAACGGGTAGTCAATCCAGAGACGCGAATAAACGAAAAAAAGATACATCGTTTCCATCGTGGCTTCTGGAAGCCTTCTTTGCGTGGATTATTTCGCACCATTAAACAAACATATGCGTTTCTCCTATTACGATATATTGCGAACAACTGGGAAACATTGTCAAAATTGTGTTACAAATAACTGAAGAGCAGAGGAATTATAAAAAAAAACATTAAAGAAAAAATATTAAATTTGTTTATTCTAATATTCAAAAGTTTATAATTTCTACATAGTTTTATAATATCAATGTACGAATACAACGCGAGTTGTTTAAAAAAAAGTGGGGAAAATGTTTAAATTAATGGGGAGAAAAGAAAACCCGACGCTATCACTCCTGATTCCTTCTTGCACCCCTCTCCCCGTCTAGCTTCCGCCTTCGATTATAAGTAATTGCAGATTGGCCGAAACCACGCCTCTTCCTCGTGGCGCCTTAGCGCGTCGGAGTGCGAGTATCTAAACATAGTGTGACCCCCAGACAACGCGGGGCTGCGGCCACCGCAACCCGCGTCCACTGCCCTCTTTCCCTCGTTTCGCCCCGCCCCTTCACTCACTCCCCGCCCTCCCGTCAGACATCGCTGTAGCCGCCGCGTCGAGAGGAACGCGCGAACGCACAATTGAGCCACGCACACCGTCTCCTATCGCCCGCGCCGCGTCCACTTCGTCAACTCGCGCTCCTCTTTCGAGCTTCTCCAAATCTTCCTTTCATCTTTTCGTCGTAAACCGCATTTTTTTTGCGTCGATCCCTCTGTTGACAACGTCAGTTGGACACCTGTTTCCACCGCATTGCTTCAGCGCAGCCTTTGCGTGTCGGTTTCGTTTTCGTGGTTCCTCTAGTTTCTTTTACCGTCTTCGCCATGCAGCGTCCGGCCTTTTGGCGTGTCCCAGCCAACAAGGAAGAACCCGATGAGAGATATGTAAGTGATGCCGGCGGCTTGTAATGTTCGAGCGAATATTACACTGATCTTCATGGATACGACGATAAGTCCCACTCACAATTTTGTGAAGGGTTGTTGTTTTGATATAGTTTTTGGATCGAATTAATGATTTATTACTATCAATCGCTTGCGCTTGCTAGGGGGNTATAGTTTTTGGATCGAATTAATGATTTATTACTATCAATCGCTTGCGCTTGCTAGGGGGCTGAATCACTCCAGATCACAAAAGATTTGGGTCTGCGCCCCTGCCAAGCTCCAAGCATATTAGTTTTACAATTCCTCTCTTTGCTATCGGCCAACCAAATTTTGCGTCAAGGCTTTGACGCAAGTCACATCTCATTGACATGATGCGAGTCGACGCCTTATCCACGTGGAAACCACAATCTAATGATTTCTTAAGGATCAAATTTACACCCTTAGAAAAAAGTACTTAAAATTTAAATTTTAAAATTTTTCTTTTTCTATCGTTCAATAGATAACTTAAGTCATGTTTGAGTCAAGTCCGTACGATGAGTAGAAGTCGTGTACATTTCTGATACGTCAGCTAGTGAGTTGCTCATTGGAGCGTACATTGTATTAGAGAGATTATTATTATATTCAACAAATATGATTGGATTTTTTGTGAGTAACTGATACATTACTTTTATTGTGAACAAAGACATATTCCATTCCAAATTTTCTAATGATTTTTTGCCATAAATGAAATATTTCGTTTTGATTCTCCGCGTCTATTCTCACATTGAAATCAAACCGAACGTTGAAGCAGTTTCTTTTTGGTAGCTGTTGCCAACTGCTTTGAAAATAAAAAAAATTGGCCCGTCGACAATACTGTTGTATTATTCGTAAGAACTTACAAATGTATCATTTTCCTTATCATGAATTAATCAAAATGAAAATTAAATTGAAGTAGTCAGGACAATCGGATGTTTTATCGATGTAATCATACTACTAAAGAAATTTGACACTTGTCTGTTTGTCTGTTCACTAATAACTGATGCATGATTTATTCTTAAAGGTTTTCACCCCAAGACGTTTTACTTTATTTTAATCGTGGCGCGGTTACTCATCCAGTTTACGATAAACAACGATTCGTAAAAATATAATTAATAAATGACGACGGAAATATCACAATTCAGTATTATGTTGACGAAACAATTTTGCTTCGAGATGTATTTTCCTCCTCTCAATATTAATTCTTTGAATCATTTACTCAAGAATTTAAAAAACCATTTTCTTGCGCATAATAATTTCCTTGATGCCTTTGCTTCGATCATGGAATTGATCCTCATCGCATCGTCACTCCATTAAAACGGATTAGAACTATTTATTCGTTGCCATTTAAGTAATTTATAAAATGTGTTTATCGAAAAATATTTTTATAAAGAATTACCAGGAGTGGAAGTGAATGGAAATAGTGTGATCTTAACTCTCCAATTGACATTAACTTGGTATAACAGAAAATTTGAATTAAAAATCGATAATTCAAAATAATGTACAAAGAATTAGGGAACTTTCTTTAAGATAATTTACTTCAACGAGGATTTGAATGCTTTTTAGAACGAAGACAATGCTTTGTAAGTCATAAGCCATTTTTATTTTTTCTACTAATTAGCATATTATGTTAAATTATCTTGACATATTTTAAATTTGGCCTTATCTCAAGCGTAACACTTGCACGTCTTCATTGGGGAGAAACTTCTGGCACGAATACACGATATAAACATCACCGTAAACTATTAATGAGGGCACATTTAGCAGACATTTCGAGGAAATTTAATTTTTTCGGTCTCATTACGGAACATTCATCCCAATGAACGAACAATGTACTGTCAAGATAACGGATTGAAAGTAGACATAAATCCATAAGAACGTTGGAGATTTTTTAAACCACGTGGTCGTGATTGAGAGAGATGATGGAATTCTAAGATAACGGTCAACTCAACTGTGAAAGGGTCCTTGAAGGTCCGAAAATAAATTTCACTGTCTCGATACAGAGGACTCCAAAAATAAGAATCCTCAGGACTACATTGATGCTCTGGTTGTCAAGGTTAAATAGTTCTTATGCAATTCATTCAATGGTCTCCACCCTTTCGTGGATTTCCCTAATGTGGCTCTAGGAATTGATATAATTTAGTTTATTTTAATTACTTTCTGAAAATTATATTTAAAAGTTTCATCTAAGAAAGAATAATAATATTACAAATTTTAAAACAAAAATTACGAACCAACTTACGTAATTAATAAAAGTTCAAAACATTAATTTCCTTCGATTGGTGAATTTGGAAGAGAGCGGTTGGTTTTCATCAGCGGAAATATAAAGATGACGTCTCGTTTGCGTTTCTTTTACTTCATGTTTTTTAAACAACAAATACAAAGCAGTTTGGTGTTCTGTTTATAAGTCTGCGGAACTCCGATTTTCCACGAACTTCAATACGTCGAAGTACGTCTTAGCAGCTGCCCATTGAGGTCACTACTTATAAAAAGAGACATACTCTTCCTTTATTCCGTTATATAATGATACAAACAATTCCATTATTACAAAACGCAAGTTTAAATCTCACGTAAGTTATTTATAGTTGGTGTTTTAAAATATGCATGATCTTTAGATACTTATTAAATACTTCAAAAATTATTTTCATGACCTGTCGTTATTTATCATCTTTTTCAAATTCTCCATATAGTCTTGAACTCAAAACGACAAGAAACTTTTTCAATATTTCAGAGTGGAACAATTGTTAATATTATTATCTCCTTTTTGTGAAATGCCTTTTTTGAGAAAGAAACATGTTTTTACTACTCATGCTTTTTCTCTCTCTCAGTTTTACCGTCTGTCTCTCGACTCAGGCGTGTGATACACGCTATATTTATGATCAACTCAGAGAACGAAGGATTATCAACTCCTTTCTCATAAAATCTACGGCATTCCCTTTGAAGCTACGATTAGTAGAAGTTGAAGCTACGAAGTTGGGAGAAGCATCAGCCTTCAGCGACCAAACTGATTGCCTTTTGTTGGGCTAACCTCAGCCGCTACAGGTGCAATACTGGGGCACGAATTAGCTCGCTACTAATCGCAAGGATTATAAATTAATATTTTCATTTCTTAATTCTATAAATCTATTGTGTAAAAAGCAGAACACGTGGGATGTAGTCTATATGGCCGTATGTGTTTCTGCGGTCAACATGTATGGACAGTGAGATAAATGGTAGACTGGATGGGTTCTTTAAAACCAATAATTTTTTTATGATCTATTAGCATATGAGTAAAGAAGAGATGCGCAGACGGTTGAATAATAGGTGATTGTATTAATGAATCTTAGGAAATAACGTTTCTAGCATGTAGAGGTCCGATAAAGGCAGTATATACGCAAGTCAATGAAGATGATGTTAACATACAAGTCAAGTTTCTTTCATGAAAATATCACATGGTCCAATAGATCTTATGATGAAATAAACCAACTAGACGACAACTTCATCTTTATTAAATGAAATTCCTTTTGATTGAGATGTCATTAGTGCAGGAGGATAGTGGAGCAGAAACGCGTGAGAATGACACACTCGCACTGCTTAGTCCTGGAAACAAGGATGTATATCATTGCAGTATAAGTCGCTACGAGAGTGATGCTCCTCTTTGAAAAGTATGCTGTCTAGCTTGCACAAATTTGAAAAGTAAAAAATAAATATTTCACGAGAAACTAGCTGACCCGACAGACGTTGTGTACAAATTTCAATAAATTTATTTGTGATCTTCTTGTGAATTTGTGAAAAGCTATTTTAAATGTGTAAGAAAATTAAAAAAGTATATCTGAGTGATCATTGTATCTGTTCACGATTGTGGCCATGGATATTCAATTTGAGGAGCAGTACATTCAGAAGTATGCCTATGGGAAATTTTATATGCGAGATGAATTCTATCGGCAGTACACCGCTGAAATGTGTGATATACCTGGAATGTGATCGACTTGGAACCATGTGGTTTTGTTCCAAAATTTAAGTCACAATTGAATTGTCAGAATTTCATCTCAATCAAATGATTTATTTTCTTCCATTAGATGTGAAATCACAATTAATCTCACGGTGTTTTATTTACATTTTGATTTCGATTGCAAGATCGATGTTCAAGAAAAAACAATCAAAACAAAGAAATGAGTATATCCATCGTGAATTATGGTCTTGAGTTCACACAAAAATACCATTGAAAAAAGCACTTTCAGTTTTTCCAGAATTTTCCAATTTTCCGGCCAACTTTTTCAATTATTCTTTCCCTAAAAACCTTATTCTGACTATTACGAACATTTTTTAAAAAAATTAGCCAAATCAGTCCAACCGTCATCAAATGATGCGCTTACCAACGAACTGCATTTAATTTTTATTATATAGATATTTCCATCCAAATGATCTAGTCAAACTAAATTTAAGGTAATAGAGATTAACTTAAATTTCCCTTTAAAATCACATTAAGACCCCCGTACCTCCGATACTGACAGGAAGGGTTGAAAATTCAATACGGAATGCTTTTACATTAAAGCTACCACACTGCCAAATTTGGTAATACACCGCTGCTTTAAAGTATCTTTAGACATGTCTGTTGTCGTTTTGCTTCTACGTGAATTTCATTCTTCGAGACCTACGAACTACAGGATGTCACATAACACCATGTAAACATTTCCAGAAATTTCCAGAGATTACATAAATAGGAACAACCAATCATTAAGTCCCCATGTCCGGAAATGTTTCCCGAAGGAGATGACACCAAGACAGAGAAAGTATGCAAGACGAAAAGGTGTATGTGACAACTGATATAGATGATCAATGTTCAACAACCACAAATAACAGCAACTTTTCAAATTTCGGCCCATTAACAGAGATTCAGAGATTCTCAGCGTCGTGGGGATTCGTGAGACTCCAGGTAGAACATACTCTCCAATCCATGCGAAGTCGGTGCGAGGTCTATATCGTTGCTAATGGGCCGAAATTTGAAAATGTAATTTGTGATCGTTGAACATTGATCACCTATATCAGTTCCACAATTACCCTAATAAAGCACTTTATACACATTTTCGTCTTGTTTTCTTACTGTCTTTGAGTTATAAGTTCTCCTTCAGGAGACATTTCCGGACAAGTGTGCTTAATTGTTTTTGTTCCTATTAATGTGATCTTATCCCTTCAATTTCTTACGTGGAGTTCTGGGACACCTGTATTTTGGCACATTTGTGTTGAATATGTTGTTTTCTATCGACGAGTTCATCATGTAGTGATACACGATGTAAGTGATTGAGCCATGTTTCCATTCCGCGTGGGATTTTTATTTTCTTCTCCCTTCGAATGAATTAAGATAGACGAGAAATTTAGAGTTTTGACCAGCACTACTCATGTTACGAGGCTTGTTTCAAAGCTAAGGGTCGAAGATTCATAAATAGCGATTGGCAACACTGATTAATTTACGGATAATTACGGGCGTAGTATCCAACTGGTCTATTTGGCATACAACTACCATATTGCCGGCTGTTTATTGCTGTTTACCTTTGCATAACAGTGTGTTGTAATGAGTGCAGTAATATAAAATCCCGCCAGATGTGACGACCTATTAGTCATCAGATTTTTAGTGGAAGAGTTCATGATTGTGCTGAAAATTCACCATCAGTTGTGTGAAACTCATACCTACCGTAAGGGGAAGGGAAAGCGAATCAATGGTGACATCGCTTTTTTAAAGCTTTGAAGTTCTTTCACGTCTTTCGATTTTGAGTTTAATGGATGAATTTAATGGTATTCTTCTTCATATACGTAATATCTTATTCTGTATTAATGTCTGTATAAAGTTTTCATGTCGATACAACGAACAAGTAATAACTCTGTTAGATTATTAGGAACTTATGTTTTTACGACTTATTGAAACAATATAATTGGAGAAAAGTAACGGTGATTGGAATTTCCTCCTGCTATAGTTTTATTTCTTGTGATAACTAGGTGAAATTAAATCATAATAGCAGGTATAAGTTGGATCCCATAAACAACTTCACAAAAATAGATGTAGAGCTTACACCTCCGCAAGAGTAGATCGCTACCATCACTAAAACATAAATCATTACCCAGAAGAAGTTCTCGAGTTTTTATATATTTTAGTTGTTTTATTTTGAGAGAGGGAATCACAAAAATACATTGCAAATTTTATTAAAACAATATATTTGCAACCTTAAATTGTAAATAAACGTTAAAAACAAATGTTTATAGCACCTTCTGTACTATTTTTGATAATTAATAAGTTAAATGTATTTAGAATATAATTAAGAAATAAGACGATTTCTCAGATTCGTACCACATCATTAAAACGTATGCAAAAGATCAAAGTTTACAAACTATTACTGAAAAAAAATTTAAATCTATGTTGTGTAGAATCTAATTCGTGATTGTTTTTCGACCAGAGAATCACCTTTATGGCGTGAAATCCACGTGGCAGGTGAAAGCATCAAAGTCTGGCTGTGAGCCAGAAGGCAGACGTTTCTGACCTGTCCCTCACCCGAAGTGCTTGACACGCTGTCTCGCCAAGGGTCTCAGTTTCTATCAATCACAACATACTTTCTCCTTGCATTTTCATTCGTCCTTACGCGGAAAATTATCATTTGAAGAACAAACATAAGACTAAATTTACGAATAGGTATACCACGCATCTGCCTAGGGCGCATAATTTTAAGAAGCGCTAAATTTAGACAAACGCTAGATTTTATGAGAGGGATTTTAACCATCATATTAAATGTAGAAGTTAGTTTCTACAGTCCTAAAAAATACTACACAGAACTGGACAAAAAAGTCTTAAACTAGCTTCAGACACAGAAGGTTGCATATTGATGAAGCATCTAAATTTAAAACTTTAACAAGAATGTAATAAAACTGGATTTTAACTATTTTAATGTTACTATTGTTACTCAACAACAGTTAGCCCTGATGAAATGGTCAACATAATCTCGAATCGTTGGCGAGTACCAGTAATGAATAAATGTAATAAATGAAGAGTTGTTCTCCCCGTAATTCGTGATCTGCAAATGATTGTCTAATAATGATGATACATAGTTGTTGTTAGATGAAGTTATTTAGAAGATTCAAGAGACACTTCCAGATTTCTTCACTGTAAATTTACAAAAAAAAACTTAACAATAATCAAAAATGTATTGAGCAAAAAACTAGTAGTGCAAAACCATTGCACATACTTTCTCATATACATTTCTCTGTCTGCAGCATAGAGTGAAGAAAAATTCTATAGTGAAAGAGTCATTTCTGGCGTGGTCCTCTATATTTTGGTCGTCTTCTAGTGCTCTATTCATGCTCAAAGTTGCTAGATGAACTTATTACTGTCTTTTATTTGAAATTTGAAAGTAAAAGAAATATTCAGAATAATATTTCAAAACATATAGCGACATCTCAGTCTAATAAATATCGTACAAGTGTTAGGTAAATGTAATTTCGTTGTAGACAGAAATTGATGTATTTTCGTATCTGCAGTGCGTTTGCTGTCGTCCTATGTATTTTATCATTGTCATATCTTTCATTTCAATTTACGAAAAGTGTATTCTACGTATATAAGTGTAAAAGTGTTTGTTTTTTTTGCTTAAAATTACAAACATATTGACATTCTATTAGTATTATAACTCGCAGCCAACTTTTTATCTTATCTAGGAACTTTTGCTGAAATTTTTGAACCGCCTTTGCCTTAGGGCCCTTGATCGGAATTGATGGGATGGTCCCTTGCTTGCTTCCGGAGAGTAAATTAGTTTTTTTTCCTCCACGTGGTCGTACGCAGTTTGTACTGTTTTTGACAATAAATTTATATAATTTACGTCTTCTTGCTCCATTTACACTTCTAAATATTAATAGTAGGAGACAGAAATTATTTTACTACTATACCAAACTTTCAAACGAAATACCGCTAATGCGGATGTAATGCATACTAAAAGTACTTCGCGTACTGAAAGTTTCAGCAAAATCGTCGGAGCCGTTTTTGAGGAACAATCAAAACAGTACTTTTACCTTCATGTAAAGTAATCTTTGTTTCAAATTTAAAAATAGAAAATTAGAGCACGTACATCGACAACAAGTCAATTCTACCGTAAATACGAAAAGCGAATTAAATTGATTTATCCATTTACTCAGAATCGTTGCGCACAGACGGACGGACGGACGGACGGATGGACATTATGCCAAAAACCACTTTTTCAGAATCACGGATCGCCAAAATGGATATTTCCGTATAAATCTCGCGTTCGAATTTTTTCACGATTACACTACTTTTTAAATACTTCGTTTATGAGAAAGTAAAAATATACTTCCTAGGGATAGGGTAGAAGTTGCAGAGGTTTGAGCAAAAGTTTGGGGGAGGGAAGCGCACATCGGTCCTCGAAGTATCTATGAGTGCGTGAATCCTGTATACAATGAGAAATGTAAGACTGTTCGGAAGATAGCAAAACTATCGAATAAATAACCAGGAAATTGGTAGTGGTAGAAATGCACGTGTAATTTTGTCTGTATTGTTTATAAAGTTAGGAGGAAGTTAGAACTAAAGAGAATATGAATTTAGGTGACCAGGTATATATTTACATCTAATTCTAAATTATGATACGAATCTTGATAACACGTTTTATTGAAAATATATCCATAAAAAGGGAGAGGAANGGAATTCCATGGTAGTATTAAACAATACACTTTAGTGCACAGAAAAATGTTTCGAAAATGATACGAAACATGCATTGAAATTGCAACAAAAATGGTTTCGGGGCTAAAATTACACATACGTTACTATCGATGTGGAATCGAAATGCGAATTCAAGAGGATGGCGATGTAGGTAAAATATAAATAAATTTATTGTCACAAACAATAAACTGCGTATGACCACGTGGAGGACCTGTACAGGCCTACAACAATGATGAATTGTGATTATAAAATCATAGCACGAGAATTAGCAGCGAGGATACAGCCGGTAATTGATAAAGTATTATACCATGCCCAGACTGCTGGAGTGAGGGTTAGATCTATGCTTGACGTTCTAAAAGATATCAGGGGTGTGATAGCGTATAAAGAAAAGTACTATAACGTTAGGGGTATATTATCGGTAGATTTTAAACAAGCACTTGATAAGATTCAACATGAATATTTATTTAATGTTATCGAGGAAGCAGGATTCGGTAAGCAATGTCTCTCGTGAATATATACAATATATGTGAAGCAGCTTCCCTAATACAGACAAACGGTTTCTGGACGCGGGAGATAAAGATAAGGTGAGGTGTCCGGTAAGGATGCCCGAAGTCTATAATGCTGTATACAATGAGACGCTTAATCCCTTGTTGGTAGAATTACATAGAAATTATGTACAGTGTCAAGATCATCTCAGTTAACAGCCTTAAAATCTTAGGCAGATAATCTATCTATTGTCACCAATAGTGACAAGGAGGTTGAAGATGTAATTCATATATTGAGTGACTGTTGCAGTCATGGGCAGAAGTAAATTATAGTGAAACAAAATATATGCGCTTTGGAGGTTAAAGAAATTTAAGTAATTTAAATATACAAACCGTAAAAAAAATAGAAATACTCGGAATTTGGTTCACTAGGAGTGTAAATTCATTAGGATATATAAATTTATGATATTATTGTTAACGCCATTAGGGGTTTAGTTAGGGGTCCTTACTTCGAAATTGGAATTTGCAGCAAAGAGTGTGGTATGTTCAGTCTTACCTTTTATCTACAGTTTGGTTGTATCTAATGTTATTCCGATACCGAACAAGCATATTGCCCATTGTGTGGGCATACACCAATGTGTGGGACAATTATTGTGGAGAGGGAGTATGTTCCGAGTGCCACTGCAAATAATGCGCCAATCTAAGGAGGAAGGTGGGTACGGAGTTAGTGAAATTAAAGGAAATAATTATTAAAGTTAATTAAAGGAGGCCATGTTTACCAAGGAAATTGTTAGGCAGAAGGAACATTTTCAACATATTGGGTGCATTTTTGGCTGGAATTCCTAGGAACGCACAGCCCACCGAATTTACAAAGAATACCAAGCAATCTAAAAATAATAAAGCACAGGCAATAAATACGCAGGTACAGGTTCATACGCGATTAATACGTCAAGATATAAATGATATTTTGTTGGGTGAGAAAACGATTACAACGGAAGATATATATGAGCAGATGATTGCAAGTGTAAGTCCCAAAGAGCGAATATGTGTAAAGAATCCTTGTGTAAATTGGAGATTTGTCTGGAAGAATAGTAAATTTTTGCCGAGTATAATATCATCACTGTGGTTTAAAGTTGTCCATGATGTAATCCCAACAGAAGAAAGAATGTTCGCAATTAAAAAATGAGCAAGTGAAAAATGTGTAGAGCGTGGTTTGGTAGATTCTGTAACCCATAGATTAACGGTGTGTAAAATTACATCAAACTCAAGGTCGTGGGTGGAGGAAAAAATATTGCGATTATACAAACAACTTCAATGGAAAATATATCAAATGAAGTAGTAGTGCGTCAGGACAATTATTCTATTGTTCGCAATAAAACAAATTAAATTAGCTTTTAGGATATTATATTCATAATAAATTTGTAGAGAAGAAAACTGATATTTATGGAATGGAAAGTAGTTTAAAAATAACTTATTGGAGAATGACCCATAGAGAAGCAAAATAATTATTTGGAAATTACCTGCAGCAGTTGTAAATTAAATGAGGGTATGGAATATGAATACAACGGAGTGTATGATATAATACGGAAGAATATGGAATATGTTCAAATGTGGCATGGTGCACACGGCCTACGGCGATGGTGGGGCGGTAGGTATAAAAAAAGTGTGTGTGTTGCTGGCTGGTTGGCTGGGGTTTTCTTGATATGGAGACCTTACAATTTCTTATTCGTAACAGTTTTTATTTTTGATGCGTGTAACGAAAGAGAAACCTGGGGTAAAGATTTTGCGATACCATTGTGAAATGACATATACATTGTTTTGTTAGTGTTTACATTGAGACGATTTGCATGGAACCAAGCCAAGAGGTTACACAAAACTTTTTGAGCGTTGACGTGTTTACATAATAGATTAGGGTCATCTGCAAAAATAAAATTTTGCAATGTGATGTGGAGAATGTCATATCGTTCACATACAACAAAAGTGTATAGATGCTACTACAATTAACGTCTATTATGTAATCTAATGAAATAAATAATGGAAGAACAATATAACCTTTTGACGACGACTTCAAACGGAAGTCGAAACGTTGTGAGTTTTTATCACAAAATATATACTGTTCGTCCATAAAAGGTCGTAAGTCTTCCATTTAAAAGTATTTAAAAGTAGTACAGGGTCGAGAATTGAACCTTGGGGAACTCCGCGAGTAAATAGCTTCGTTTCTGAAAGGCAATGCTGAAGTACTTTATGTTTAGTACAGAATATTTCGAGCTGTTGCTATTTAATTTTTTAATAGAAAACGAGTCATTGATGTGCAAGTCCACGAATGCCAAAAGAATGCACTTTCGAAAGGAGAATTTCGTGAGCAATGACATCGAATGCTTTGGATAAATCAAGAAAAACATCGTGAGGATTTTCTCCATGGTCAAGAGATGTGATAACACCGTTTGGCGCAGGCAGTGAAAAAGTATTTCCAAAAACCGTGTTGATCGTCAGAGAGAATGTTATTTTTTGATAATAAATCAAGAAGACGCTTATAAAACAATGTAGAGAAATTCAAAAGCTTATAAAACAACTAGCTGATACCCGGAGTCACCTGGAATTTTTCTTAGACTAATCTTCATTTCCTCAGGGGAAAAAAATATATCTATACTGAAAGATTTTACTTACAGGTATATAAAACCATATACAATGTCCTAATTTTTCAAATTCATAATAATAGAAATTTAATACGAAACTTGACTGTGTACACTACACCTCGCGGGAGCCACACCCGCGCGCGCCAGTCGAATTTTCGCCTCCGAGGCATTACACGGCTGCATCGTTTCATAAAAATTCTTGTAAAATCTAAACTATTCGTTGAAATTTAACGATTATAGACTTTTTTATCTTTGTAAAATGCAAAAAAATAAAATAACAACAACGAATCCATCAAATTTGATGATGATTCATTTTTCCCTTCTTGAATTACCCTTAATTAAAGTATTTTAACTACAATTTTTAATAACGTTTTATCAATAATTTTTGGTTATTAGGTTAATTTTTGTATACAGACATTTTCTGTCGCGAACTTTTTTGTAGAACACTCTGAGACAAACAATTTTGTTATTCACAGTTGTCACTTATCTCTAACCGGTAAGGCAGTGTAAGCAAATTCATCTCGTTTCCCATTTTATCGACATTTGTTGTCAAAAACCATTTATATTTTTCTTGTCACAAAATTTGAAAAGAAAAGTTAGTTTAGATGTTCAGGATGAACATAGGCTATCGCCTTGCTAAATTTCATCACGATCAGTTCAATTATTTAGTCATGATCAGGTAGCAAACAGGCAGACACACTTTAGCGTTACGTATTTAAATATTAGTACTGTTGTAGAGAAAGTACTCTAATTTTATTTTCTTATGTGGATATTTAAAAGCAGTGTTCCAAGCTCACTTTACCTGAACGTGTATGTGCAAAAGGGCAAATAAATGGGTGAATGAGTAAAGGGAGTAGATGAATGGTTGGGAAAGTGGGAGTAACCTGAGATACCATCCGTTGACTCGCTTTATCCACGAAAAATTCCACAAGGAATCAACCGCAGTTTTTACCGTCTCCACAGTGTTAGTACGGGGATGCACTAATCGTTCGCACAATTGTCAACTATGTGTACGGGAAAATGACACAAGAGTTTACATTGTGATTGTATTACAAAATTAAAATAATATGTGAAGTCGTACAAAGAGACGTTTCTCTCCAACAAGCGCGGATAATGCGTAATAGAGAATAGGCTAAAGTGTAATAGTACAGTATATACAGCTCTTAACTATTTTCCACTGGTTTCTTTTTTCTATCTCTATCTCCAAGTATTTGAACTCAGTGAATTTCTGTACATTCTGACGCACTTGGATATTCTTCGTGGCAACCATGGTATTTAAATTTTAATTCAAATATTATTCTCGGTCAGTGTTGAATAATCTCTTTGAACGGAACATTTGTATGGAATATACGGCTTTACGTATTATATTTGAACGATTTAGACATTATATTGGTACTAGTTTCCAAATTAGAACTAACGCTCATGGTGCAAATAAGAGGTTAAGTTGTCTTCCTACTTGTAGGTTGCTAAGATACTGAGGAACTTGGTTCTAATGCCTAATACTATATTTCTATGAATTAATGTATTTCATCATCAGCGGTAAAAAAAATGCATCTTAGTCACGGTAATTTTTATAGGTAACTCAATAAGAGAAAATTGGGGTCAAAATGTCTTAATAACACAATTGAGAGACAGCATTTTTTTTTCAATGTTACACTGTCAGAGGTAGGAGATTTTCGTTTTATGCTCAAAACCAAAGACCTCCTTTTTTACAATAGCTTTATTGTTATTATTATTAGTACAAAATATTAATTTGACCGGAAAAAAATATATTATTCTTTTGGTAAAGGAAATAAAACTTGTTGGAATCCACAAAAATCTAAAAATTCAACGACCAACTAATATTGAAATGCCCAATTTTACATATTGCTTCACATGAATTCAAGAATTGTATCATATGAGACCACAAATGTTTCCAAAATAATCTTGATTTATGATCATAATTGTGTCGAAAGGAGGTCTATTTGCTTGAAACATCTGGCAAAGACTTCTTGCACCATTAATCACTCGCGATGTGAGACGACAGTTGCCAAAATGAATAATTCGTTAACGAGAAGTGTGTCCTCAAACATTAAATATGGCGTGTCCCTACCTTGTCTATTATTTTACGTTTCCCAAGTGAGTTTAAGTATTGAAATTACAATTAATGAAAATGTATATGAGGCAATTCAGATTAGGACAAAAATTGATAAAATTTCGTAAACAACACGTAACATGCACGCAAAAAAGTCGTAAACATTCATTGTTCGTTTTCCCAGTTCGCAATTTTAATAAACTTTTAATCGTATTTACAAATAAGAATTGTTATTATTTACGAGTAAAGAATAAAAAATAAATGTATTGCAATACAAACATAACTAAAAGAAGTTTATCAAAACTATTTGTCACAATGATTTAATATAATGGATTCAAATTCTACGATACACATATTTACTGAATAAAGGTGAATCTGATTATTTATTTGAGTCGTGGATACACTCATATGTTAAGTAAGAAGTTGAAAAAGAAGACAAACAATTTAGGGAAAATTTTCGCAGAAGGTTGGTCTAGGGACTATATTTATGTAATGCCACGTCAGTTTCATTGTTTTTGTTCCTTTTTTCGAATTATTTGGGTTGTAAAATTTCAAGAATACGGTTGTTCCAATGAAATTGAAACTTAAGGGAGGGATAGGATTTTATTTGCTTGTTTGCTACTGTGATAAGAATATTGGCAGAATTTATTGCGATAAACTATTTAATTAATATGACGACATATTTGACTCGTGATAGTCGAAATACATAAGTTTCTAATAACTTGTGTAATTATATTATGTAACACTTCAATCCTAAAGATAATAACTGATTATACTTCAAAAAACGTCAGTTTCGTCGCTTCGAGGTTGAAACTAAACAATCCCTAAATGTCAAAAAAGAAAAATCTATATTGAATTAAGAAAAAGAATCTTCCAGGAAGATCCACACGAACTAATCGTCGAAAATACTGTATCAAATTTAAAATTTCGGGGATTTGAAGCACTGTGCTTAACAAGATCAAAATACTTCAACGTTTAATGCATTAATTCTTATAGAAATTTAAAAATTCTGGGTGGTCTTCTTGAGCCCCTGCGGAGAAGGCATGGGTCAAATTTCATAGCATTTGGCCTCTCCGGGTAAACGCTACACGTCGGCAACACAGACTGTTATATACAGTACGTGTATAAAGATCATCTTGATCTAAAACTTGATTCTATATTATGAAACACCCGCGATTTCATTGAGTGGTATATACAAGTTTTTTTTTGGAATTATTTTTAGTTCCAAACATCATAGTATTTTGTTTACCTCGCGAACAGTCTTCGTCTCCAATCTGGCGCTGACGTAACGCTGTCTATTCTATGTCAACGGAGGGCACGTTTCCAAGAGCGGAAACAGACCGCCTCTCTTCTCCTCTGGCTGGTGCAGATGGTGCCACATGTTGGAGACAGCATTCAATAGGCAGACTGCCCACCCACGGTGTATTGATCGCAGATTTCGCTTTCTCACAATCGAACAAAATTCTACGTATAAAATTATTTCTCTTCCGTTGTCATAGAGTTTCCTCTTCCAACATTTTCGTCCTCTCGCCTAACTATCCCATACTTCGATTTTCCGAAAACATTAGCACGAAGATAGAGACTACAAAGGTACCACTAAATCAGAGAGGAAGTACATACAATAACTTAATATCACTTTAACTTCATTCCACATTCCCATTATAACTTTTGATATTATCATTATATCAAAATCTTAAAAGCAAGTTTAGTTGATAAAAGCACTGTAGTTGATAAAAGCCAGTGTTCTTCAAATTATCATAAACTAGTTCTTTTCATAAAAAAGACTAGAAAAGTTATTATCATATAAAGGAGTATCACATTTTCTACATTTGTCAATATGTTGTTATTCTGTGAAACAACATGTTCTTACGATTGTATTTTCTCGTTTTTTTGTTTAATTACGAATACATGATTCATAGAGGGGTTGAGTAAAAATTCAAATAAAGGATGTACCCTAGGCTTCCTCGTTCTTATTTCACTGAGCTTCAAAAGAAATCATGGCAGGATATATTATGTTAATGATGTATTCCAGCGATAAAGTCCAGGTTGATGTTTCCTAATTGTATCAGCGTAAATATTTCAAGAAAATCTGATACAATCTTCGCAGAAACAAATAAAATGCAGACTTAAAATAGTTTACCTTGAATGAAGTCCGCTATTTGTATTTTTGTGTCGAAACAAACGACAGTGTATGTCCCTTCGCGACCGCAAGGACCCAATTAGAGGTACGGAACAAGTTCAGTTTTAATGAACACTTGTGTGTACGCTGAGCAAAACAGTCCAGGACCCTTCTACATCCATTACCGACGTATATTCTGAGAAAACAAATTTGGCATCGTAAATCAATTTGTCCTTTGAGTTCTGCATTATCTTCTCATACTAATCTTTATTAACTGTTGGTTTATTTAAACTTAAATTTCAAAATAATAGTGTACTATTTAATATTACAATAGGGAATGGGTGTCTGTGAAAGTTCAATCTTTATATTATGATCAATGTCCAACCATCAACTTATTAGATTTTTTTAAACGTGCTTTAGTTACTCAACACTGCACTTAATGCAGTCATTCCAGTGTTTTCAAACATTTTGATGGATGGCGTTTGCTCATTACTCAGGGTGGACATGAACATCGAGTTTCAATCGAGAAAAATGACGTTCACGCGAAACTGGAAAAGCACAGGGGGCGTAAATATCTATTACATTAAACAAGTATTTATTTTACGAACTCTATTCTTGAAAAAAAAAGCTATATGGAAACGTGGCATTTAAGGCATTTTCAGCATGATACATTTCTTGAATTCAAACGAATCGAGCTTCTATTCAAATCGGACAAATATCCAAAGGGCTTAGTTAGTCAATCCGCAAAGCGTGAAAGCAACCATCAAAACTGTCAATGAACTTTAAGGCAGTGACATCCGATCATTTGCATATATGAGAATTAATTTATCGTCACAATATGGACATAGCCCGTGAATGGTAAGAGGAGCATTGACAAAATAAATGTTACCGAATTGTTGGAAGAGTAACATGCATAATTTTCATTCAAGTGAAGATCTGTTCACCAGATACACGCGTCCCTAGGAGCTAACCATGAAATATGGGAAAATGCGAAGGGAAGAATTTGTCATCATTGATTTTTCGCAACCGAATAATTCGTGCTTCAAAACCGAATCCAGTTTCTCTAGGATTTCGAACGAGATCAAATATATTTCTAAATAATTTCTTAAATAATTTTCTGATCTCTGAACTGATAGTGAAGATTTTATTGAGAAAATCTTCGTAGCTCCCCAGAACTTCATAACTGAGTAGCGTCAACTACTTTTCTTTGGCGGTACAGGACGTTCGAAATTAGGCATAGAGCAGGGGGAAATATTTCATGATTTTATTATCACGAATAAATTTTATGTATTTAGTTTTATGATAATTTTTTTCATCCATACAGGAAAAATCTTTTCTTTAGGTTAGAAAGATCCTTAGAAAACGGCTAATTAAGGATTCAATTTCTCATCTCGTCCGATCTCAATTCGAGATTTCTTGGGTGAGAACGAACCGTCCAAAGGAATGTTGGGAATCGTAAGAGTATTTCATGCTTACGCGTGAGAGTTAATAGTCACTGAATTCGTTAGACGATTTGGACAGCTCTTTTCCTCTAAAATGACTTAAGCTCATGACTTTGAAACTGTGTATAACCAATGTCTTTTTTGTCCAGAAAAGCAGTTGCGTTCGTTTCACCCCCTGTTATATTAAATGTTTCTTTTTAAATTACCTTTTATAAAGAATTCATTTGAGATTCTTGGCAACGATTAGTTCACTACTCTGCTGTTCGGTAAATTTTCTGGCATCATCTTCTTATAGCCACATGTTTATACAACGTTTATTCCGCTTAATCTAAATTATTCGTTAAAAGAGTAATTATAAAAATGTACGTTAAAATAAATATTTCTCTTTAAATCATTTCCAATAATATATTGTGACTACTGTGACGATGCTAGCAGGAAACAAAAGTTAGTGAAATGATGTGGAATTTATTGATGTGGATACTTCCATAATTTCTCATGTAAGGAATAAATTTAGGAAGATTTTTTGAAATAGTTTTAAATACTCCATGATAAAAAATAATTTTATTGCTTCTTTCATCTATCCCCATGTACATTGAACAATTAGCTAAAAGTAGTTCGTGTTCTACAGTGAAGTTTGACACTTTCCTGTCCAACAAGTAAGATATCAGAGAAGATAGCTACGAGAAGAAAGATGACGCCATCTTTAACTAAAATAGGCTTCTATTCTTGAACACAATAACCATTTTCAAATCCTTTGAGTAATGTGGAGTTTTAAGAGAGAGAAACTGTTTCACGTCCTCGAAAGAATTAACTATTAAAAAACTTCAACAAAAGATCAGTCGATATCCTGATAAATTTTTACTACTGTTTAGGAAATGCCATTACAAAAGCATCGGTGCAGAAATTGACTTACTTCAAATCATCAAAGACATCCGCTTTGTGTTTGCCTTGTTTTGTTTAAAGAACACATACCGTCGTATTTACGTCATATCTAAGGCCAAGTAAACTATACAGATGAGAGGCAACTGAAGGAAAGGGGGGAAAGCATATAGGAAGCACAAACGTCCATATTTTCTTTTCCTTGTAAATCATCCACTGTTTCCAATGCTAGACTGCACATCTAAGGTATTTATCGAAAGCAGTACGAGTAACCATTGAAAAAAGGTAACATAAACCAACTTTCTCCAGCCAATTCGTAAGTCAACTGATGCAAAGCTTTTGGACGGAATTAACATTTTTTTGTCATTAGATTGTTGGTACGGTAAATAACTATGCGGATCGAGTTTCTGGTAAATAGCTTCGAACAATCCCTCCTCCCCGAAATTAAAATAAAAGTGTCCTTTTTGTATTTCTCCTCATATTTGTAGTGCCTACATACTCAAACGTATTTAGCATACATATATGTTATACACATATATATACATGTATAATAAATAAATATATGCTATATACACATCCATACTTCCATATACAAATGCGTAATGCGGAAGCGTGTCTGTCTGTTCGCTACTTAATCACGACTAAATGACACAACCGATCGTATGAAATTTAGAAAGGAGATAGTTAAGATGAACAGGATGAATATACGCTAACTTTTATTCTTTTTAAGTGTGAAAAGAAATATACAAAATGATGTTGAAGATAAAAGTAGGTGAAATCGAAGGACAAAATCGGCCATATTCACTTACGCTGCCTAAACGGTTAGTGATAGATGACAACTATGAGTGGCAATATTGTTCGCCTCGAAGAGTTCTACAAAAAAGTCCGCGACAGCATCTGTCTATCTATTAAGGTTAATTTACATTATCGTAAAAACTTATGAAATTTAGAAGTGTTGAAATACTTCAATTTAAGTGAGGAATTTAAGCAGAAGAAAATCAATCTTCATCAAATTTAAAGGGTTCTTTATTTCGTGCATTCAACAAAGATAAAAAACATCTTTAAATCGTAAAGTTTGAACGAAAGGTTTGGATTTAATAAGTGTTTTAATGAAATGGTGCAACCACGCTGCCGCAGATGTATCTTGCATCGGAAGCAAAAATTCGACATGCGAGGCTCCATTTAGTGGTTTCGTTGGTTTAACGAGTAAACAAACTTCCGGGCAACGCCGGGTAATCAGCTTGTACGTAATATGTGGTGATTATATATGAAGTCAACGCCTCTGAGAGTTACTGCTCTATTTATGACCCACCCTTGTAGACAATTTTATCAGAACAAATATGTTAAATACGAGTATTTATTCAAAAAATGGATCCAGCCCAATCCCAGAGCAATCTAGTGTTATGATTCTCAGTGAAGAGCGGGATCTTATATTCAGCCGCATTGCGCTTGGAGACTGCCAACTCCCGCAACGGGCAGCTGACATCGCAGAGAGAGGAGGGGTTGAGATTTAGATAGGGGCTTTGTTCCTCGCCGCTTCGACTCCGCGGCGCACCGCCCTCACACTTCCTCCGGTCGCTGGCCCTGACACGCGTCGTGAGCGCACGCTGGCGACAATGGGAGCACTTGCGGACACAATGCCTCCATTCCTACTTCAAAGAAACATTTCAGTGCAATATATGCTTCCAGTCACGGTCATCGAACTATACTACGGAGTAGCGCACTTCTCACAAGCCCTTGTATAGTGATTTCTGACCTCATACTTCTACTTATAACGCGTTGCTTACGGTAATGCGTACAGGACGTTGTACGTACAGGTGCTAAGCGAGCACGAATTCCAAAACTTCGAACGCTTATAATGCTTTAGGAGGCTTTTGCCAGCTTAGTCAATGTAGACACAATCTCCGGTTTCGGTTCGGTGTCTGTGACTGAGGTCGCAATCCAATATTACATACATCGATGATCACCGTTGATGTTTCTAAAATATACACTACATGGATACCGTACCCGTCATCAACACTCCAGGGTGGACTCAAACGCATAAAATAATTTAAAAAAAGAAGGATAATATATTGTGGATTTTCTTTTTAAATGTACGAGTAGTTTATTTACTGAATCCCAAATGCTTCGGGTGGTATGGACGTTTACTGTTTGCTCATGTAGATTAGAAAATAAAGTGTCTGTGTTGTGGGATGTCAATTCTAGATGGACTTGGGAGTTCTTTTACGAAGAACGGAGATTTTATTATCACAGTGATTTTGGAAGATCTGAAGCTTGTATTACAAGTTTCCTCCCATACAACGTGACATGTACGTGAGTTCTTACAGTAAGATGGCTAAGACTGCTACAATTCCAAACCAATAATCTTTAAAGACTTCTATAAGATGATTGCAGCACCCTCACGTTAATTGTAAAGCACATGAGAGGGGGGAAATATGAAGAATATCTTCGGACTAGAGCAAAGATGTAATTTGAGTCAGAAGAAATGTAGGAAATAGGTGGTACGAATTTCTTTTATCAATTTTACATTCTTGAAAAGACAGTTAACAACCCTGAGTCAATTCTCTCATTAAATTTTTGGAGCACCTTTAAATAACTGAGCACATATTCTTATTCTCATAGAATTAACATTGTTAAAATATAAACATCATTTACTTTTCGACGTATAGGTCGAAATTTCAAAACTTTTCCGTATTCTTTCGACTGTAGATGTGTTAGTTTAGGAAGTACTCATGCTATATTTATATAGATCATGTTTTTAAAATTCCTTTTTTTGTCTCATTGAATTCATTATTGATGTACTCGTGGAAAATTAATTACATTGTTGACGTCCTTATGAGGACTACATCAACTTAAAAGTGTGTACTTATTAGTACTACTTCCACTTAATGTGTACTACTCCAACTATCACTTTGCTTCTGAATCCTATCGGTCAGCTCACGGGAAAAATGAGCCCGGATATTAAAGGTGCTTCGTATTAAAATAGTGAAATAGTGAATGAACTAAATCCGCTATTAAGGAAGATGAAAGTATTTTTTAATGAAAAAAAGACCACAAAATAGAATTTTTGTCTCCATCATAAAAGCTGATACCTTGCTGGACACGGGAATGACTGCCAAAGCAATTGTTGTATTTCATCCTGGAATAATAATTTTTAGAACAATAGTCCTCACGTGCGCTCCACCTATGAATGCCCTTCACTTATATAGATTGATTCTAATATTATTCTTTTCAAATAGCCTTTTTAAAGAATAAAGGAATACGTAAAAATAAATGATATTAATAGATTTACACAAGATTCGGACACAGTCCGTAGAGAATATCCTCCCCACAACTTACACACAGAGCTCGAATTGAATTTCGCATTATTGTTTTTCGTTTTAGTGTGGACGGAATGGATTTTTTCCACGAGTTTTCGAGGCGTCCCACTGTACATCCTGTGGGCGGTTCTGGCAGACGCATCGAGTGCGAAGCTGGGAATAGCAATGGCTGCATGCAGGGCCTCTGGGCATGCGTTGCCCTTCCACTCCCTTACGTACACGACCTGCTTTTCGTTCGCCCTTCTTCCCTCGTCTACTCTAAATGTCGGCCTTCGGGAAAATATTGTATACATAATATATTCAGCGTATACATAATGAGTAAGACAAGATAAGTGTAAGCACGAAAAAAGTGAAAAACTTGATTGATTATTTTAGGTTGAAACGCCTTCCATTCCGGAAAATTTTACGCATGATGCCTCTGAAGATTACCACAATGTGGTGCCCCTTCATTTTCTGGAAGGACATTTGATACATTGAACAGCACGGTTAACGGAACTTTTCTTTCCTTTGATCACGTCTCCAAATGATTGCAAAAAAAAATACATTAGTCTACTGTGTTCACCTCAGATACCTTATTAACGGATAAATACATTGAACATCTCAAACTTAAAGCACAGTGATAATTCTTCTTTGAAAAGTTTCTATCTGACTTGAATCAGCTCCTTATAAATTGTACGTCCAATTTTATTCGTATTTGTCACGTTGTTTGCTAACTGTTATGATCAAAGGAATAATAATATTTTTAATACTACGGCAAAGGCTTCATCGTGTAGAGAGAAAAGAAAGGGAATTTTTCTTCACCAACGATTGTCTCTATCTTCCGCACGATAATAAGAACTACTAATCAGAGGTATTTAGATTCAACATTTAGTGTATGTAAAATGATTTATAAATATGTTTCACAGATTCGTTTGTGGTTTGTATTATTCTATTGATATTTTTATCAATTATCATTCCATCTGTTCTCATTTACTCGAAAATTCTCCTGAAACGTTTACACGCAAACGAACAAAGTATTTGCTACTGCAAAGAGCCCGCAGAAAGTTGAGCGATTGACAACGCTCTCATTCATGAGCAATGAGCATTGTTGTGCACTTCTTAAAACTCCGACGGGTGGACTTAGGCAATACGCCATCAATATTCCATCATCTGCGTGATTCGATTGTTTAGATAGAATGGGCACCATATTTCTGAGACATAACGATTTGAATCCGATATTAGCAGACACACTAAAAATTAAACGTTCCATACCTCTCCATATACATTGCTTCTTTTCGATGATCACATATCACACAACATGCGTATCCTGATTGGTAAGCAGTGTTGTTCGAAATTTTAATTTGCCCGTATTAAGTATTATTATCAATTACAAGGGTACCCCAGGATAAGGCACCCAAATGTACCCCCCAGTCAAATGATATTGTCCCTTTATGTATAGATATTTACCGATAAAATATCATTATTAAACACGTTTTTAACTATCCTTGCGTTTGGTAATGTTTCCTATATAAAAAAATGGCTTTTTTTTCGTGAATTTAAACCAAAATTAATTGACTATACAAGTCGCTTAGATGATAAAACACTCATATCTAACCAGGGTTGATTTTCTGGTCACCAACTTCTGGTCAACTGAAAAAAGACATATTTTTAAGTCTTTTCTATACTTTTTCGGTCGTTTTTTGCAATTTTCAAGTTGACTCACCCCTCATAGAGACTTGAAATTTTGGCAGCACTTAGAATAACCTGTAAAGAGATGGTGACCAGAAAATCAGTCCTGCATCTCAGTAATTTCGACAAAAATGTCCATTTGTTCCTTTTTTTTAACATTATTTGGTATGTTTCTGGACTTTTATCGCGGTCATATTCTATAAAAACCACCATAAATTTTTTTTTGGTTAGATATGAGTGTTTTATCATCAAAGCGACTTGTATGATCAATTAGGTTTGGTTTAAATTCACGGAAAAAATAAAAGTCATTTTTTAGTATAGGAAAGAATACCAAACGCTTGGAAAGTTAAAAACGTGATTAATAATGATATTTTTTTTAGTAAATATGTATACACAAAGGGACAATGTCATTTGGCTGGAGGGCACATTAGGGTGCCTTATCCTGGGGTACCCTTCCACGCATCCGTCCCCCAATGATCTTATTCCTTATGAAGTAACGATATTCAACAAAAAACTTCACATGTCTTTCGTTATTTATAATTAAAATTTTTGAAAATTAGGAACAATGCGCTTTTTTATTTATTTGTTAAAAATTCAGATATTTTTCCCTTCTGAACTCCATCCTATGTGAGAATTAAAACACGCTTCATGAAGGACTGCGCAGTAATGGAAGTGCGAAATTCCTCGAGTTCTACAACTGGTATCCCAGCGTTTCCGAAAATATCCCTAAATGACTTCATAGCTCACATAATGAGTCCTTAAACTCTGGTTGGATCTCTTCCAATATATGCAGTGATGCTTCTCGTAAAAACGCTTTGTTTCTGGAGAACGAGACTCGTGCTATTCTTTTCGTAGAGTACTTCAATTGAGTGATTTATGAAGTAATTATCTGCAAGGAAAATTAAATTTTGGCATGTTATTATACCATTTTAGTTAGAAAATTTGTCAATTTATCATTTTTGGAACTGTACTGAATGAAGACTTTACAAAATATTTTTACCCAATACACAATTTATTCGGTATTTATCCGATTGAGGAATGACATATCATAATATTTAGGACACTTGTTGCAGATGTTTCATACTTGGATGTTCCGTTTAGAGACATTATATCGTTTTCGCAAAGGTCGTAAATCTTTGGAGCTTAGGAGTAAATATTATTTTACATTTTGCTAGTCCGGGACCAATATCTTCTAAATGAAAAGCCCCGAAATAAACGGAGGTAATTATTACTTATATAACACAGTTGCAAAGATAATTAATTAATAGCATTTCACTCTTTTCCTTCAGGGAAGTGAGACCGTCTGAAGATAACTACTTTGTTGTAGTAATGAAAACTAAGTTTACCAGACAATATAATCAAGTACAAAATGTTAACTTCTACTCTACCTTACCACTATCATCTATTGATGACATAATTATTTCTTTAAGTCTCTAAATTTATTACTGAGCCATTCGTAACTTCCGACTTCTTCGAACGTTTTTTTCGGAGACCGGAACTGCGTACAGTAATAATTTCTATTGGGTTTATCTTCCATCAGTTTTCATGCTTAAAAATATTAGCGCATCCAGTAGTCATCCACCCGAATTATTGTCCGGAGTCAACTACATTTGAAATTCGAAATGCAGTTACGTTGTAGAATAAATTCATAAAACATAAAATCGTATTACTTATATTGCAAATACATTCGTCTTGCCCCTTCGGTGGCTCACGTGTTAGCGTTCTTGCTGATTACCAAGTTATCCCGTGTTCAATTCCCGGTGGGCTAGAAAAAATTTGTAACTTTTCACATTAATGTCGCAGTTCATATAGCTGTGACTACTGAAAAGCGGACCTTCCCTCTTCTATCCACCCCCTACCGACAGCGGTGGTCAAGCGCTAGCGTCTTCGCTTCCATTAGCCCGGGTTCAAACCCTGCTCGGCCGAATTAGGTGAGGTTTTCAGCTGGGCTTTCCCTCACCTACTCCAGACTAATTTCGGTTTGGTACCTTAAGTTCCCTGGCAACCCAAGATCTCTCCTTCCCAATTCCCTTACCCAAGTCCAACGGTTAGGTGGAAGAGCAGACCTCATGGCCTGAACCTCGCCAAAAGGCATAAAATAAATACTGTTCCTCGTATCAATAACTCTTAATAACTACTCCTACTAATGTGAGTCAAATTTAGGGTAAACCTAACCAGCCCGCCTACTAAAACTAACCTACTACGCAACTCCTACCTCCTATCGCTCCATGTAGATAAGCTTCAATAGCACGCTTCATTTCCCGTTTACAAATACTGCCATCCAAAAACAGATATATTCGTCACATGAAAACGAAATGCTTGACTGCCCACTGTCCTCGAGCTCATTACTTCTAAGAGAAATCTGAGATCGCGCAGAGGAGATGACTACATTTTCTAATAATTCACTTACGATATTGTATTCGTCAGAGTGTCTAGTCTAAAGTACCCTATTATAAGATGTCAATCTACGATTAATTCTTTTACCCTTATTCCGCAAAATTTTGAATTATTTGACTTTAAATTATTATGGACTTACTGGAGAAAGTAACAAGGGCTTGTGCTTCATTGAAATCTTCACTCGAGTATTGACATCACATAGCTAAGAAAAAAAACTAACTTGTGAACTAACTTTAAAATAATATTTCAACAAAAAACTCTTACGCCGAAGAACGTGAATGAATAATGTGATTCTCGCTAAACAACGTGTAAATGGAAATCTATATTTCTTATCATGTTTTAAATTCACGAAATAAAATTCCTCGACCAATAGTAAAAATATATTGAGATAATAATTGTTATTAATGAATGAGAACTCTTGTGGTAACTATTTCCAAGTTTCGTGAACAGGTGACAACTTGTCTTCAGTCGATGCGCGTACGATACCTTAATTTATGATCTAATAAGCTCGTGCGTCCGTGAACAGCTGTTTCGGCTGGTGAAGGTCTCGTAGTATTTTTCTCCCCACCATCGCCACGAGCGCGGAAGGAGGTAACGAGGTAACGAGGTCATTCGGATCGCAGACGTCCTACCACGAAATACGGCACCTTCTCGTAATCAGATGTGAAACGTTTCTCGCAATCATCTTGTTATTATTCACTGAAGTGTTGTATATAGCGAGAGTAAGACTTGGAGGAATAAAATTATGGGGACACCGTTTTAAAGAAAAAGATGCTACGTTCTTTTGTAGATGCTTGTGGAGTTATCGTTGTGTGTGTGTGCAGTACCTCGAGTAAAATTTGCAGAAATAGTTATGAAATGGTATTTGTATTGATTCCATTAATATTTAGTAGAATGCTGTACATAACCTCGTTATGGACTTTTCAAAACTTAGAGTTTACACGAAAAACCTGTGAATTTCGATTCGCCAGTGTTGTATAGACACTTAAAGTAGCTTACCGTTCCATCTGGATGAAGATGAGATGTTGAATACTTTTGCTAAATATGAAAAAAAAACAAAGTCTGTAACTCTTTTAGTTTCACAAATATAAGTAGCAAGTATACAAACAAAATCTAATTTTTTGCATTAATATCGTATGATTAAACCATGACCAATATATGATCCATACAATCCATAACTGAACCTATTGTAAAAATATCATTATTCACAAAATGGTAAAACATTATTAAAGATACGGGCGAACTGAAAAAAACAACTCTGAGTTTAAAGAAAATAAATGTTTTATTCTTCTGCCTTTTTTGTTTTCAATCGTTTTATTTCATATACTGACTATGATAATTATTATTTCTTTTCATTTACCATTTTATTTTGATGTTTTACATGTATTTGTCCCGTGGTGCAGACACTCGAAGTCGCCATGTTGCCGCACCAATAGCACATATTCCCTGGTCACGATGATAGGTTTTTACTTATGAATTGAGAATTGATAAAGACGAATTAAGTTAATAGTATGCAGGTCTCTTATTTTTAAAACGAGAATTGTGTATGCAGTGTTCCATTGTAAATATGAGAATCAATAGTACCATCATTTCCAAGTTTAGCTGATATACAGCAATGACATTGAATCCAATTCTGTGAATTTGAAGCTGTTTTTGAGGATGTCATCCAATCTCATCCACGATATCAACAAGGTCAAGTAGACCACCATCTACGTTAAAGTAGTTTATTCTACGGTTCGCCTGGTCCTTGTGGACCTCATCGAACTAGTGATATCTGATTTTGGATTTCAAGTGTTTATTCCTTCCTGCTTTGCTGATAAGCATGCAGGGAGGAAGAAGCCTTGAGCGCGGTACCTGTCGCGTGAACACCACNTCTACGTTAAAGTAGTTTATTCTACGGTTCGCCTGGTCCTTGTGGACCTCATCGAACTAGTGATATCTGAATTTGTATTTCAAGTGTTTATTCCTTCCTGCTTTGCTGATAAGCATGCAGGGAGGAAGAAGCCTTGAGCGCGGTACCTGTCGCGTGAACACCACTGATTATTTCGATGGTGACAAGTCGTGTATTTGGCGGGATCTCGTTCTTTTCCTCGATGAGATAATTCGATACCTTAACTAAAAAAAAACCGATTCACTGATAGTAGTTAAAAATTTTAATTACGCTATCCATCCTAAAACGGTAATTATGTTACACTGAAAGAAGCGTGAATAACACAATATTTGAAAAAAAATCGTGAGTATTCAACAGTCCGTCACTGTTACAAAATTTCACACGNTTCACACGAGTTCAATAGAAGACGAAAATACAAGTGACAGTTTCAAGTGGCGTCATATTTATTACAGCACAATTTAAATCTGTAGCAAAAGTAAGAGGAAAAAGATTAAATTAAATTTATATAGTTCTTAAAATTATAAAAATACATAGTTCTTATCATTTATTTGAAAACACTTTTTTAATCGGAAGGATAAATATTCATACTTATTTGGATATAAGTCATTTCAACCTAACACACTATCATTTTTCGGGTTTTGTGACGAAATATGAATGTTTTCAAAAAGGAAAATATTAAAAGAGAAAAGGAAACATATCAATTATTTCTCACATTGAGTTACACAAGCAGTGAAACATTTCTAAATGTCATTTGAATGTATTTTCTCAATAATTACACAAAGATATTAATTTTGCTCAACACAAGATAACGAAGCGGTTTTGAGAATAGCCGCTGATGGAGATTCAATTACCTGAAAATTCAATGATCGAAAATTTGAAGTTCGTAATTTGTGTGTTTTGTTTATTGTGTTACAGTGGACAATTTGTTGAGAGATAAGCTATTTATTATTTGTTATTGAGAATTCTAAATTAATTTAAAAGTTGATATCCATTGTCGCATTTATTAGTTGTGGATATTCTCACTGTGAAACAGAATATCCAGGGATGTTCTCTCGATTTTAGTTGTCACTTTCCATTTATATTTTAGTTATGAAATATGATTATTAGTTATGAAAAACTAATCTTGTTCTTATTATTTCAGCTATACATGTATCAGTTCCAATTGGAAACACATTTTCCACGGATATGGAGATATATTTAAAATATTTGTTATTCATTTATTTTAATACGTCTCCATTATTTGCCATTCATATAATATATTCAATAATGTTCTATTATTTTACTATGATTTGTGATTAATGTACCTACTAAATAAAATTTTCTTAAATATAGGTCAATTATATTTTATGGAAATGAATAACATGCTCTGCAGACTAAGTCCCCTTTAGGTTGATATGTCTATTGAGATAAATTATTTGAATCCAGAACTCCTCGCCTTTATTGTGATTTCCTCAAAAACTACGAAAATACTTACTATGAAAATAAATAATTTCTCATAATGAAATACGTCCATTCTATAACAAAATTCATAACAAAAATATTTCTAATTAAATTCTGAATTTTGATATGATGAGTGGAGAAATCCTTAAGTATTTGACTATTTTCTGTATAATAAGTGACGGTCTTGAATGACAAGAAATAAAATTGTTACGATTACAAAATTCTTAGGTCTCCATATTCAAGACAACCTCAAATGGAATTGTCACATTGACAATCTTAATTCCCAATTAAGCAATCTGTGTTACGCATTCCGAATCTTAGTTAACGCAGTTAGTCCACGTATTTCCCGTTGCGTTTATTTTGCAAACGTTTACTCCCATTTACGTTACGGCATTACCTTCTGGGGTAATTCCGGTCAGAGTATTCAAACTTTCAGAATTCAGAAGAGGATAGTTCGGATAATTTGTAAATCTCACCCCCGAAACTCTTGTAAACCTTTATTCAAGGAATTAAATATCTTAACACTTCCCTGCATTTATATTTATGAAACGGTCGTGTTTGTTAAGACCGAATTACTGAAGTGCCACCCTTGCTTTATACGAAACAGTCTCGTTCACGAACACTATACACGCAATAGTAGTAATATTCATCGCCCTAGAGTGTCAACCACTCTTTGCCAAAAAGGACCTTATCATTCGGGAGTCGTTCTATATAATTCCCTGCTCAAGAATATAAAAGACCTTATGAAATTGAATATCTTCAAATCCGCGGTTAAAAACTACCTCCTGCACCAGTGCTTCAACAATGTAAAAGAATTTATTGATTTTAACAAAAGTTAAATTCGTCTTGTACTTTATCACGCCATTGCTGTAGTACTTTTTAAACAACTTATAACAATTTCAAAAACTATTTTCTTGCATGATTGTGTTGTCTTATGGCTCATATTAATTTAGTTTTATGTGTACTCAACTTTGGCACGGTTGTGTACATAAATTCTGTAGCCCCATCCTGGCCCGGGTTTTTCTCCGTTTTTCCTTCGGGTAGAGGCGGATTTATTATACAGGTTCTCTAGGCTTTGTCTAGGGGCGTGTTTATTGTAACAATAAATCGTGAATTTAGTGTTTTTTCAATTCTTATGATTTTTAAACACTATACTCAGAATAATCTATAGTTCGATAATAACTTGTACATGTAATTTTTTGCTTAAAATTACAAACATATTGACATTCTATTAGTATTATAACTCGCAGCTAACTTTTTATCTTATCTAGGAACTTTTGCTGAAATTTTTGAATCCGCCTCTGCCTTAGGGCCCTTGATCGGAATTGATGGGATGGTCCCTTGCTTGCTTCCGGAGAGTAAATTAGTTTTTTTTCCTCCACGTGGTCATACGCAGTTTGTACTGTTTTTTGACAATAAATTTATTTATTTAATCATGAGAGAGTTACAGTTTACAATTATGTTTTGATAATAGTATATTGAGGCGATCTCATAAGGGTGTGACGATATGCATTCTTCACCTAAGGATTGTCAATTCGATTCCGCACCAGATTTGAATATTCCGAAGTGTGATTTCCCCCACTTACTCATACAATTCTTCACTTCATCGTTCTCATCAACAACACTCTGACATACATATAATAATTGCGTCAACTATAATACTATATTGTAAAGCTTGTCAAAATCTTCAGCAATATATCATCAGATCAAGCCGACAGCAAGAAACAATGGGAAAGCGGATTCGTCACAACTCCATGAAGAATAATGAAAATCTCTCTGATTCCAAGAACTCCTTTGAATGCTGAATTTATCTGCACATTTGGCACGAGCTCTAGCAAATGTGCCATCTTGCAAGCACTTCTGTCAAGTGTCACTTGAATAAGATCCGCTCAACGACGCGGAAATGATACTCCGTCTGCAATATTGGTAGTTCAGCCTCTAGTAAATCTATAAATAAATATAAAAAAAGCAGTTACAAACTGATATGACCACGTGGAGGGCAATAAACTAAGCAACTCTCCGGAAGCAAGGAATATTGCCATCACTTCCGATAAAGAACCCAAGGGTAGTGGAGGATTTAATATTAATAAAAGAAGTTATTTAACAAGTATCCACCGTTCTCTATTTATTAGTTCCGAAATAAATCGAATATATGTTAAATGCATTAAAAATTCGAGACTAATAATAACAAATATATTAAGGACATTGCTGGTTAAGTATAAATCCACCCGTCTCTGTACTGGAGAAAATCGGAGAAAATCCCCAGACAAGATTTTATAACAACGGAGATAAGTACGGGCTCTGAAAGAGGTTATAAAACTTGTAATATTATAAACCTCAGACGTATATAATACTATTATATGTCGAGAAAGAATGTTCACTTATCAGAAATCCGAAGTATTTATTCCTAATACTTTTATGCAAGTAATTTCCTGGATTATCAGTCATTTCAAATGAATTTTGAAATGAATATTGAAATTTTGTCCACACGTGCAGTTCCAATGTCAACATAATATTGTTAAAAATTATTCATGGGTAATTTGTCAACAAGTGGGCGAGGGTTGAATGGATTGGTTTGAAAATTCGATCGAATTTATTTCATCAGATTTTATTTCTAAACTTAGTACTCACATTTCCCCCTCAAATTTTCACCCGAATATTCAGCACTGAAGACGTTTGCTTTTTCGCAGTCAATTTTCCCGCTCGTCTTTTTTGAAGAAAATACTTTCAATATTTCTTTCATCATCTCTCAAAAGACTTGTAAACACAATTACCTTAAAAGAATTTAAATGAGCTGGCGAGGAATTTAAAGGAGCCTTTTTTTTTTTTTTTTTCCGGGTCCTTCTTTTTACGTGAAATAAATCATTCAAGAAAATATCGCTATTTTTTTAAAACCAATATCTCAAAAATGTTTCTCACTTTTTTCTTTTTTCGGTTGAAAAGCATCCTTTTGATATAAGCTACAAGCGTTATTTTGTCTTCAAAGATGGTTAATTTAAAAATTTATGTTTTTGAATTGGGTACGTTTAATTTCTTTTTTATGTGTTTTGGATATAATTATTTTCCAGGATGTTGGATTTTGGGTTCTTATCTCGAACTAATATTTAAAAAATGTTTTGCGGTGTTCTCATAATGTAAGTAATATTTTGTATTTTTTGCAGCGGTATTTTAGTACATTATCGATGTGTTTTTTCCTAATCCGAATAATTTTGTGTCATATTACAACTGAGGTCAAGATCTAAACATTTTATATTTATGCTGTATATCCACACTAATTTATCTCCAATGAATTATTAAATATTTTCCCAAAAAACGAATCATTCTTTATATTTTGTTTGGTTATTTTGATTTCCTCAACAAATCATGTCTTTTTTTCAATTTTAGGGGAGCAAATAAATCAAGTTTGGGAGAGTAAATAATACTTTTTTCAGGGAACGAATATTTGATTTGATACGTACTTCTTTTATGAAATCACTGATCGCATTATCATGATTAATGAAGAGAAGTGCACTGGTTAGATGTCTCTGGGCTGTTATGAGTAGAAAATGGGATTAATATTAAGGGACGAAATAATGTGAACTCTGGAAGAGCTAATTCCTATCAACTTTTATTGCCTGTTCAAGAAATCGAATTCGTAAACTCGTTGGTGATGATCAGTGTAGGATTCATGGTGGATCGGGGATGGTTTCGGACCCTTTCCCTACACTCCAATATAAATTAAAAATAATGCATTTGGAAAAATAATGTATTATGCTCGTTACTACAATTTGCATGTAGTAATAAAAATATATCGTACAAAATCATTTTGCGCCAAAATTTTCATACGCTCATTTCATCAGATCCCCTCAAAGATCCAACCATACAAAAAAAAATCCTGATTCAGACATTGGTGATGATGAAGTCCCGTCAATGAAAATCACATGAAAAGAAATCAATCGAGCATACACGTAAACAAGGTCTCTCCGAATTATCTTTCGTGATTTCTAATCCAAGGTAATAATATTCATGGTCATATTCTGTCCTAGACGCACGTGCGAGCGTACTAATGTTACTCATACTTCGTGAAACCTCGAGAACACGCTAGAAGGTGCCGTTCCACTCGCTCTTCCGGTTTCGAAAGGTGGCTCATTCAGTTAACTCCAACGCCAACACATCAGCGCTGCTAGCCATTTCTGTGCTAGCGCCATCTCTTAGATGTTCGGAGAACTAGGAGGCACTCGGTTCAATGGCGCAGGCGCGTATGACTTCCAGATCGCTGAAGGTTTGAAGCAATTGCTATTTTCACACTTTCCCTTTCAATACACGACCAGTTTACTTTTAATCAAGTATTCAGGTTTTATTGAGTGGTTGGTTAAAACAAGCCAAATAGTTCGCATCTCTTAAACGAATTTTTGGTATGATATTTCCCTCAACTTAAATGAAATAAAAAATTTTCACTTATTACATTAAGATTACTTTAAAATACAAAAAAAATCATTTTATTTCTCTGTTGATTTTGCGTAAAATATTCATTCTTATTGTAATTTAAAGAAAAATTCTTCGGCATAGGTATCTCAATGAGTAATTTTTTTTACATTTTAGAACTACTTGCGAAATGTGAACTGTAAAATTCCTTCCATGTTGTATTCTTGTGATCCGATCTCAAATATAACTCCTTTAGTGAAAAGTAAACCAATGACCAGTAAATAAAGTTTTGTATTTATTTATTAAATTTCGATCCAACAAGAATTTCTTAAGTTTCACGATCCGTTCGTTCTTCAGTATTTAATTTCAGCTTCGTTTCTAAATAGAAACGAATTTCCTTTACTTTGAAGGGAGATTTTTTAAAATTTTGAGTGGACTATAAATGTAGTTAATCTGGCTGATACAGGGTGAATAATTCTCACATGCTCTTAAACAAGGAAAATACTGAGGGAGAGTGCAAATATTCCGGTTTTCCAATATCAATGATTGACAAAAATCTGCTAACTCAGTAAAATAATGTGCAACATCGGTCTGTTCAAATTTACATGTTATGAGTTTCAGAAACAACAACTTGTCCCATAATAATTTCCATAATTAGTTTTTTTTTACTAAGTACAGTATCCACACAAACATAAAATATAAGATACTTGTTTGAGTTCGGTTTTTTATTTCAATACTCTCACGCGTTACGTAGCGCTACTGGGAGAATGTACAAGAAATGACGACAGTTCTAAATTAATGTTTACTTAAAATCAAGTTATAAAACAAACAGGACAGTTAAAATGTAAGATTGCGCCTACAGTCCAGAAAATTATTATTGTAGCGATGATAATTCAAATCATATTTCCTCGTACAATGTTTTAAATCATTTGAATTTCACATAATAACTTTCTAAATTATCGAAAAAAGTTCTAAAAACTTTGAAAAGTAAAAAGAAAATCTAAAAATGTAACATTAAAACCAAAACTCATCACTACATTCTATTCCCTGTGTTCTTCGACCTATTTCCTACATCAAAGCTGGTAATCTGCTGAGGAAATGGAGCAACCGGAAGTTTAATCTTCCGAATTTTAAGATCTCTGTCGTCTAAACTCTCTGGTAAACGAAGGTTTTATGACTTCCCAGAGATCCTTCCTGACCTCATTTATTTAACTCGGTTGATGTTTCAGCTATCAACGAAGGAATCATACCCTGTGTAATGAGAATAACATTAATGCGATAATACTTGAATGATTCATTAAAATTGTACTTATTTTATCTTTTTATCTCTTCACATTTGTTAGTTCCTATTACGTCTTCCCATCTCACTATTAAACTTAGTATAACTACTATTTGCGTCCGACCGAAGAAAGAGCTAATCAAGGGGGGATACGTTGTGTTAACGAATTATCACAATAAATACTTTCAAGTTCATTTTTAGGTCGTTTAATATATTAAATTGAATTTCGTTTTATACATTTCTTCGCATATCTTCACACTTCACTCATCTATTATCACTGAACAGTTATTATCCATTCTAATTATATCAAGCGATGTCGTAATTTAAACGTGTTGAATTTTGTTTTCCATTCAATATAGTTTGGTAATTGGTAGACGCTGACTATCTCAGGAAACTGAATTTAAGGAAAATCCAAAGAGAGAGAGAAATAGGGAATTAAAAACACGCTCTCACTCAAACTATTAATTTTGATTTTAAAGAGAAAATTGGGAATGTAATCATTCTCGATATAGAAGCGAATTTATCATAGCTCTCATAAGCAATTGGCAATACCCCAATAGCCATTCTTCTTGTACGTCGCTTGGCGGGTTTGGCTATGGTCATTAAACGCAGATGAATTCCGGAAGCGTTGCACAAGAATCATTCCTTTTTTTTTTTTTAATTCCAGAGTATTTTCTACTTCGGGCATTAGGAATTTTCTAAGTATCATAATTCTCTTGGATATCATAATTCAAATAATTATCCACGCCCATTGCAATAATAAACATGATTAATGGTTCCGACGAAATTGAAATAGTAAATTACAGTGATATCGTTAGGGATGTCGTTTGAAATTTTCGTAAGGTTGGAAGGTGGCAACATGAAACACAGTAGTATTCCCAAATTTTTATTGTTGTTTAGAGTTTCAAAAAAAAAACACGAGTTAATGAAATAAATTATCGCATATCTACTAAATTAGCACACTTCACGACAATAGACATCAACAATAGACAATAGATATAAAATTTAAAATACTAACGATATAATGTCCTTGAAATAAGGACTGACTGATCCCAAATATCGCTGCAACAGAGATTCTCTCCTGTCCGTCCTCGCGACATATGCGGACGAACGATACGTATCTCCTATTATAAGATGCCCATTTTTTTCCTAATTCTCATTAATTAAATTGTATGTCGAGAATATTTGCTTTTCCGTACGTAACCTATCACAAATGTTGCTGTTCGATTAAAAATTGACTAGTAAAAAATTATTTTGTGAATGGATTTGTAATTTTGTGTAGTTTACAAGACAACGGAGAGAATTGTAATCCATCTATTTAATTAGTCGGGAGAAACCTAATTTTTTTACAATTCCAAAATTTCATTCCTCAAATGACATTCATCGAATGACTGGATTAGCCAAAGTAATTCTATCAATTAAGATACCCTCTCCATCATCTATCACTTCTAATTACACTTCTCATAAACTATTATTCAAGTTTCGTCTTGTCCATGAAAATAAAAATACGAAATTATTTCAACTAAAGCATAAGTTCTCTCGTAAAACCTGTAATGTATACTTATAAATTTCCAAAAAAAAATTACCAATGTTTCTTCAAAAATGTTTGTGTATTGTAATTTTGTTTTGTTTTCTATGAGGAATTTGGAGTAAAAATGTCTTTAAATGTTTTTATGTTTGTTTTTCGCTTGTACACAAAAAATAAAAATTGGTCTGACCTAAAGACTAGAACTATGTATACTTATGTATTTTGACGTGCTGAATCCGGATCTCGAATTTCTCCATCCTACTCCATTTTTCTTTAAATCGGAATTTATGTATATAAGGGCGATTAAAAAAACACGATTTCACGATTTAAAAAACTAGGGGTGATGGAGCAATTCTGAATTCATACTCGAATTTAGCAAGTCAAATTACATAAGAAATCATAGATCAAGTCTTTAGGTCAAACCAATTTTTATTCTTTGTGTGCCTGTGTTATTTATTCAAAGAAATTCAAAATCTGACGCGAGTGAAGTTGCGGGAACTCAGTTGGTCAAGTCAATACAGCCTTTCTGAAATTGAAAGTGACAAGTAAATATTTCATTTGACACGAGCCGGTCCGCAAATTCCATCAGGAACATCGGTATTCCTGAGCGATGTGTGATCTTAGTTGGCCTGAGATCGTAAGGAATCAGAGCAATAAGACGCCCAGCGTATTCGCGTCCCTCGCCGACCTTCGACTGTCGAAGCGTCGTTCTTCTTGTGATCTTTGCGCACGCGCACTCGAAATCAGAAAAGCGCAAGGAGAACGCGGGAGGTGTATGCGACTTGTACTAATAGTAGTAGTACCTATAATATGAGGAACTTTTGAACTTCAACCTTTGCGAAACGTTAGGAAATTTCGAGACTCCACGAGGCAAGCTGGATTATGGTGTAGCCCTTAGCAGAAACTAAATTATTAGTTAATATAGAAATTAATAAATATCTTTCACATATATTTTCTTTCCTTAATTATTTCGTAGTATTGAAAAGGAACCAAACAGTTATGAAGAACTCCTTTGATTCAAGGAAAATATTTTTTCACTTAAAGATGAAATACTCATTAGAAAATAGAGAGAACAAAAATTTAATAAAAATCAAATGAACTCGATCTCTAATTCACCATATGAGACTATTATGATAACTTAGAATTGAATTTAGTTAGAATATGAGTCTAACGAAATAGAGGCTATACAATTGTACAATTTTGAGGTCTGACAAAGTTTAGGTTTCTCTGAATCTATATTTGTGGGAGATAGATCCATGAAAAAATTCTATGAAAATTCTTTGTAGCTCAAATTTCTTTAAATAGAGCTATTTACCTCTTTTTATTGTATGATTACGTGTTTTTGTTATAATTTGTACGCTAGATATCGTTAGATTCTATGATTTAAAATTCTTTCGTTGGATAATTTCTTCCAGCAAACTAGTCCATCATTTAATATGTTCCACTTGATTGAACATTTTATTAATTTTGTAATAATTATTTTTCCAACACCTTCGCATATATTCTGAATAAGATTTTTTAAAGTGAATACGTGCATTGTCAATCAACTTTAAAATTATATCATGTTATAACAAACTGAATTTGGTGTACTATTTTTGTGGTATAGCTGCTTACATCTATATTTACTTTTAAGTAAAATAAATTAAATGACGTTTAATAGACAAATTATTATATTTTACGTACAACCTTTCGGCTAGTATTTTGGCAAGTATTAGAAAAAAAGTTTCTTATTTTTCGACGTAGACTTGATTCCATTCATTTTTTCGCAAAACTTAACTTTTTTTGTTTGGTTTATAAAAAACATTTGTTAGTCATTAAAAATTTTTGTTTTGCCTGTACTAAATTGAACCAAATTCAAACACTTCAAAAATCTGAAAATGATACAATTACGTCAATGTGGGGTGGTAGCTTGATATCAAGTTAGCACCCCCCACTGTTTAAATTGCAATAATGGGTGTATCAAGTGTGTACCAAAAAAATTAATGTTTTGGTGGAAATTGTAGTTAATTAGTACTAAATTATAGACTAATTTTGTTTTGATAAAGTGGGGGTGCTAACTTTATTGAGGTCTTTCTGCCGCAACTGAGGAAGCACATTCAACAGCATCTCTCATAATTTTGGCACGGGAAGTAGAATCAAACCCAGTAGCTGATCACATGATTAAGACAACAAATGAAAAATTTATTTAACAACGAAAGTATGAACAGATTTCAGGACCAGATTAAGAATATAAATAGTAAATAGCTCATTTTGTGTCAAAGCATAAAAAAACCATACTATCTTCCATTGGTCAGCAAGTCTTACAAATTCTAATAGAAAATCTCAGCGGCAGTATTTTCGCTTGTCGTTCTAGTGTTAAGTGCGAGCAGACTTCAAGGTTTATTCGAAACGACGTAGATCTCAAAAGAAGAACGTCACAAACAGATTTACGATTAGGCATGCACATCCAATGAGGACACAGTTCTAGTGCTCAAGTCCTATTTGTGATCTTCCTTTTGGATAATGTTGAACTTCAAGAGACGGGTAATCCTGTGATATACCTATAAAATCCAGCACAAGCTATCTTTAACTCTGGGCTGTTTCCTAAAACCAATGAATAATACTGGTAAGTACTGGTGAGTACTTTCAGCTAGAGACACAATATCCCTTAAACGCAGTATCATAACTAAAACTTCCAGAGACGTTCAAATTTAGTTCCAATTCTTATCGTTTAATGCAGTGATTCCCAACCTTTTTAGCAGGAACCCACCGTGAGACAATTTAAGCATGACACGCCCCCTAGCAATTATTTCAATGCAAAATATGCATACGTTTATCTTATATTTAAACATAAATTGCATACAAAATTACACAAAAGACTGATATTTAAACACTGTGAATTTGATAATTTATTTTTTTCAATCTACTTTAACAAAAGTTTATAAGAAATAATCAATGTTTTAAATTATCGAAATGTTGTTTCGATAACATTGAATAACGCACGTTATTAACTCCTAAAAATCGCTTTACGTAATTTAACACCTTAAAATTGCTTCAGAATCTGGCATGGTATGAATGAAAGACATATTTTTGAATTTAAGTGATTTTTGACACCGGTTCAAAATTATTTGCCCGTTTAGTACTTGAGGGACGCGCCCCACAAATTGGGAACCTCAAGCCTAATGTTTCTGTCATTCAATATTTCTTCAATTGTTTCCCGTATTTTTTAAAGTAATTCTTTTGTAGTCACCCATAAACCCTCTTAATATAGGGAAATTAAATTTGAAATTCGAATTTTCAATAAAGGGAAAAATGGGTTCCATCAGATAGATTGGACTCTTATTGTGATAAGCACTTTTCTCACTACTCCAAGCGCTGTTGTAATTGCGGGTATAAATAATTCCTTTATATTACATAAAATGTTTCATATTGCAATAGAATAAACAACTTTGTTCATTTGAGGCGGTTCTGAGAAAATGTATATGGTTAAATTAATTATTGAATAAAACGACCTTATTACATAGACTGATTTATTAACTATTAAGGAGACAACATAACGTTTCGACCCTCACAGTGGGCCATCATCAGACAAGCAATGAGAAACAATCACTGTAAATAAATAATGAACTTTATTGTCAAAAAAGCTGTTACAAACTTCATATGACCACGCGGAGGACAATAAACTAATTAATTGTAAGGTATTATATTGGGAAAAGAGCTTAATTCAATAATTATAATTCTACAGAAGTAATTAAAATTTGGCTACATTAATTTTAAAGTAATCAAGGACTATATTCATAGCATTTTTCATGTTGAATATCATTTGCTTCTCCCCTTCCCCAACACACGACTTTTATAAAATAAGATAAACATTCGTAAGTGGTGTGAGAATACGTAATATTGTTAGCAATCTACGCTGGAAGAAATAAAAGCGATTTTTACTAAGAAATATAGGGCAAAAAGGGTCAAATGGAAACCTAATTTAGAAATCCCTAAGAGTTTGGTTATTTGTCGAAGCAATACACAAAATTACATTTATCAGTCACACATTTCAACGCTTCTAAAAAATTAAGTAGAAACAGAAGTGAGGTACACAAGAAATTAAATTAAAATTAAAATTTTATTTTCTTAGTGTATGGGATATTGTCAGCTACAATGTGTGTGTCGTATACTGTAGAGTGTATTAGCAGTTATATGAATATTATCAGCTGAAATTAATTTAATGAAGATTGCAATGATATACAAAGTTACATGGAATGAGAAATCTTGACTGAAATATTAGTTTCGTTGTAGTTCTGATTTTATTGCTCCATAATTGAATGACACCTCATTACCTTTGGGAGGATGTTCTTTCATCTGAATATGCCTGTATTTTGTATTCTTCCACAATAATCTGGTAAATAACGGGAGTATACTCGTATTTGAGGTCTGGTAAAATTGTAACTTCGCCTTAAATGTATCTCAATCTACATAAAGGGTACACATTATATTTCAGTGTATCTTCTTTAAGTGACGACTTTAAGAAAATAACCAATATCTGTGAAATGTCACTTTCAAATTGATCCATCACTACTCCAACAATACTGCTCATTAATGATGGATATAAAGAGAAAAACACAGAAAAACGAACTATGTTATTCATTATTCGTCATACGCAGTTTGTACTGTTTTTTGACAATAAATTTATTATTATTATTATTATCATTATAAAGGTGGTAGAATATGGTAACATAATAATTTTTTGGTTGATATGTAGATAACATTTAAAAGTAAACATATTTAGTGAAAATATTAAATCTATATTATACTTATGAGCACATCAAGAGCACCAATGATGTTGTTGATCCATTGATATGATTGAGATACATTGATATATCCGTTAAGATCAACTGGTATGTATATTCTGAAACGTATGTTAAATATTGTATAATTTCATTCATGTCATGTTGCTAGCACACTGTAAAATTTATGTTCCTTCGCCTGAAGAAGTTGCAGACCGTGACAAAACGTTGTGAGTAAAATAAAATTCAAGTCTGAAAAATACTGTAGATACAGATAATTATATATTCTGAAAGTTCACTTATTTCTATTTCTTGTGTATACATAGCTTTTGGGAAATTAGTAGTCTCAAGAATACGTAATTACTATGAATTATGTTTTGTAAAAAGAACTATCTTTTTTCACTAATTTAACAATGTTTTTCTCTTTACTTAGCGAACTAATTATTCTAACAAAAATTGTTAGAATCCACGAAATTATATTACACAATTTCAACTATTAATCATGATCGACACTCATTTTCCTGTTGGGGATGCAGCATGGCATTTATTTTATTCGCAAGCTGGTAATATGATGCGACCTTTTATCTCGTTTCCTGGAACGTCCTCCAGACTGCGTGACGAGCGCCGCGCTTTCTGCGTGGGAGGCACCGCCAAAGGAAGGAAGGGAAAGAGGCAAATGGGGGTGCAAGGTGCAATTTCGTCCCGGGGACCAACACCCACGCGCGAAGCATGTGGCAACTCAGCGGAAGGTGGCGGCGGTGGCGGCAGCGCGCGGGAGCATCGGCAAGTCAACCGACCAGCGGGCGCTTCTCCCTCGGCGACGGCTTCGACGTCGACGGAGGCAGGCAACAGCGTTCACCGCCTCCGCCGCCGCTTCTGGGTCAACGCGACCTAAGAATAAATCTGCGGCCAGTGCTGTTCGCACGGACCGGCTTGCTTATATTTAGGCGCGCCTGCAACACTAGCCGTCTCCTCCGTGAAGTCGCCGTTTAGCTGCGTGGCGAGCGCTCGGACTCTCCGCTTCGCGACGTCGCGTCGCGTCGCGGCCAGCGCCCGACTCCGCGCGGCATTGGCATTGGGTGGCCACGTCGTACCACGACTACCGACCGACCGGCCAGCCGCGCGATGTCGGCGGTGGCGGCGGTGGCGGCGGCGGCGGCGGCGGCGAGCGCGGCGCGCGTATATTTAGGCGGTGGGCGCTGCGAAGCCGGGGCCCCACCGGTGGCGGGGAGGAAGCGGCGGGCGGGGGCGGGGAGGGAAGAAGGGCGGCGGCCGGCGGGTGACACGGCTGACGCCCGCTCAGTGCGGAAGCCAGCTGTGTCGACCGGCGGACGCGTGCGCGCCTTCCAAGCCTCCGGCCGTGCGGCGCTTTGCTTCGCGCTTCCCATGTGACAGCGAGGCGCCTCTGCGGTGGTAGCAGGGACGCGCAACCTCCGTGTACTGTAAGCGACACCAGCTCCAGCGCGAAGTCAGTCACCGCCGCCACTCGCCGCCACTGCCGTCTAACAGTGTTTGTTTACGCTGTCGCCGTGCCTCCACGGGACATGTGAGACCGCGGAAGGGATGGGGAGGGATTCAGGGGTGCAAGGTTACGAGATGAAATTGGCCATCGCACACTTCTCGGAGAAACAAACACAGATTGATGTTAAGGTCGAGAGATTCATGTGACTAGGGGGAATGTATGGGATACATTGAGCACAGGTGACAGATCTCTCTCGTATCTCCAGTCAGAGGAAGTGCTTGTATTGTGCCAATAATTACAACAAATTCCGGCATATTGTAATTAACGAAAACATAATTAACGAGATGAGATTACAAACGAAAAATACCGCTTGCATTATTGCTCCTAGAGACAAGTATGACATGGGAAGTCACGCTCGTTAACTTCCGTTCACGCCTCGCGAGTGAAAGAAACGACGAGGAAGTCCAGGAAATATGAGCCATTCGGACAGCGATGGGCCCTAAAGCACCCGTGTAAGAAGGCGCCGACCATCTCACTTGTCAAAGCTGCAATCTTGAATTGACCGTCAACGCCCTCGAAATTTCTGTAGTGTCTCATATACATTTTTTTTTTTTTGGAATAAGTTTTTTTTCTTCTCGTAGTAGCGTTCTTAAAACAAGCTCGCTGGTGTTCGTTTCTCTCTGTTCAATGGAGCTTCCGACCGCTGTGGGATCTCTGAGGTGTTTCGAGACAACGCGATCGGTGCCAATTCTCAAATATGGAGCTTGGAAATTTGAGCTATGAGACTAAATTACATCCCCATATTATTCGTGTAAAATACCTCAGCAAATCACTAATCCATAAAACATTGCGTCAAAATTCAGATTGGAAAATTGTTCATTCTATATTAAACAAATTATTTGTTTTACGAAAATTTATTAAATTTATAACTCGATTATTGTTTGAAATGAAAATACTGGTTCATGAAATATTTATATTTTTAATTTCCTCATTCAGTTTCATTATGTAGTGTTCACACCGATGTACGAGAGGGGCTGCAGAAAATGAAAAACACGTATTATTCGGTTTCATTTTCGTTTCAGTATTCAGTTTCTGCACAGTTGAGAGAGGCATGCACGCAAAGTATACTCGCAAAGTAGATCCTCCCGTAGGATTTATGGGGTTCCTGAGAGATATGGCATTCGCATACTGAATGACAGTGGACAATTGTCGAACAAAAATTATCGGAAAATCTAGTTCCACTATTTTGTTAGTTCTTCCCTCAGGAAATAATATTGCGTGAAAAAATTAGCTAATATTTGATGCACAGGTATTTTGATTAAGACCATGTTTCAGATCAGTACCCGCCGTAATACCCATTGAATGCCGCTATTTGAAGTGAGTGATGTGAAATTGTTTAAGTTATTAAACTTACTTTGGAATCTCGAATTTTTCAAATCAAAGTATTTATTACATTTACGTAAACTAAAAATATATTTCGTTGGTCTAATTCTATTATGATGTGATAATGAAATTAAGTATAAATTAAAAGCCATTAAAATATGTTTAGCCATTGAGCGGCATTATAATTTGATATTTTGTATATCAAGTGACCAGATCAAAACTCGTTCGTCAGATGATTAAGGTTTAGATTGAGGTCATTTTGGAGGGTGAAAATTTCATAAAAATTCGTAAAAACATAAATTATGTTGGTAAAAATATTGTTAATTGTCCAATTACCAACTAATGATATGAAGAATTAAAGTAAATACTCCATAAAGGAATCGTTTCTACGTTTTATACGAAGAAAAAAGATTGTGATGTGAGAGTTATCCTGATCGTGGTCAATTATATTTATTATAAACGTTATGTTAACTCACTAATAAATTCAATAAATCAACTGGAATTTTTCACTGAAAATTTCTACCGAAATAATTTAATACTGTAAATCAATGAGTTATGTATCCAGTAAATGAAGTTTGTCATTTGCACACGACTAAGTTCATTTATTTGTTTCTAATCATAGTTATTAGCTATGTGACAAAATCGATCAGCGCAAATTAATCCTTCTTTTCCGAACGTCCAAATGGACATTCAACTTCACATTCTCTCGAAAGAAATATCGTGTATTGGAATGCAGCCAAAACTCCAGCGAGCTCAACGGACACTTGGCATTCGAGTCACATGATTTCAGAAAAAGAGGTAAATTAATGGACGCATTTTATGGTTCACCTCTTATTACAAAGGTTTCGATATCTTGTTGAGAAACAGATTTACGGGCTCATCTCTTTATATTTTAATGTTTGTTAAGAATAGTTGTTAAAAAGATTATGAAGAACTGTAACTAATATTTGTTCAGTTAAAACGTACTTGGTATCTTTAATCACAAAAATTACAGCATTATCAAGCAGAAATGCAAATTTATAATATTAAATCATTGAAGACACTAAAATTATTGAAATATTAAAGTAGTGTATGCCATTTTTTGCGGACAATTACACATAGCATACTTTTAAACCGTCTAGTACTTGGAGACAGCGCATTGAATTCTGATTTCGAAGGAGGAAACTGAACCCAAACATCATTCGTGTTTTGATGGTGTTGCCAAGACGATGCACTAATTTACCATTCTTAATGTCATCCAATACCGATGATAAAGAAACCCATTGAAAGAGACCCAGCAGAGTGTGAATGAAGATGGCACGACTGTGAGAAATAAGATGGGTAATTTAACAAAGATAAATTCTCGAGTGGTACGCAATGTGTTGACTTCACGTCCTGGCGACACCTCTCTTGACGTCTCGAAACATGTCAGTTCGCCAGGAGCGCTTGAGCGACACTTGACAGTTGCGAAGTACGGTTCAGTTGTTCACTCGTCTCTCGGAGCACGAAGGGTTCAAGCGTCGAGACAATTGGAAAAGACTTAACAAACGTGTGATTATCAGGTGCATATTAATGGCGGTGACGGATGTCGTAGGTACCTCTCATGTGCGATTCTTGTTATCCGAATATCAAGAGGTAATCTCAAACTGCCTTGAACCTACGTCTCGTAGCGTGCCTCTAGGTGATCAGCGAAAGATTTGAAATAGGTAAATTAGAAAATCGTTTTTTTTTTCATGAAGTGTGCATTATAATTATTGGAGAATTAAAAATTTCGTACAGAATGTGCAATGTCTGGAACTAATATTGCAATAATAGTAACTATGTTTAATTTGTGATAACTTTCGGTTAGGCGAAAATGGCGATGAGCCGGGAATCGAACCCGGTCCTCCTGCTTTGATCGCTGGGGTGTTAACCACTACACTACCCGTTCGCCTTCCACAACTGTACATCACTTACACCCAGACCTAAACCCTGGAAGAACTGAGACACATCCCCACTGCCTGGGTGGAAGTGGTGTACAGTTGTGGAAGGCGAACGGGTGGTGTAGTGGTTATCACCCCTTCGATCAAAGCAGGAGGACCGGGTTCGATTCCCGACTCGTCGCCATTTTCACCTGACCGAAAGTTAACACATATCTTGTCCACGTGTAGGGAAATATATACATATATTTAATTTAATATCAAACAGCGAATAAATGCGACCTGCAGAGTTTTGGTTTAAGAAAAAAATTGCCATTCTTAAAAATATATTTAAGAATACTAAATCAGGAGTTAGTCTGGTATCTGGTTATGATGTAAGTTGATTTAGAAAAAAATACCCGTCTCGTAATTGTAACTAGGATAATTTATTAATTCAATGTCGATAGTACGTCAAATAGAAACTAAAACTATTAACGAGAAATAATATGGTGTCGAAAATGTTTCTAAGGAGGTAATATTAATAAGAAAGNAAAAGCAAAAAAAGTAACTCAAATATATTTGACATTGTTTTTTTCTGTAATATCCATGTAGATGTTGAATCCATATGGAACCTATTTATGAAAAAATGATATAGAATCTTCATAGCTCGAAAATGTGTTTAAATAGAGATAAAGTTCTTAAATTATCATGGTTTATAACTTACATCACACGTAATTGAGTAGAAGGAGTTATGATAGGTGGAGTTTAATATAAATGCAATACTTGCGAGAGAACCTGAAGAGGCCAGTGAACCTAAATCAGAAAACAGAGAATTCTGAATAAGACATATTACAATATATTGTTTATATGATCAGCTTACTACTATTGTTCGGACAACAAAAAGCGCTCGCATGAAAGAGATCTTTAATGTGTGGCGGGTGGCTGCGGCAGGAATGGGGATAGCTTACAACGCGTCATGAATCGTCTGACCGTAGAGTACGAGCAACCGAGTGACGTGCAGAAGGTTGAGAGAAGTTCCCCGAGGAAGCAAGAGCACCAGCTACAGGCATGCAGATAGAAGGAGGGTTCAGTGCCCGTCCCAACACAGTGTCCGTGACGTTGCGTCGCGATGGGATACGCACGCCCTGGGGAATCCGCTTGATGGGCGGATCTGACGTCGGGGCGCCGCTTGTCATCACGCGCGTAAGTGCACCAAGGAACACGCGCGTGTTCACGATCTGCCAGTGCATCATTCCACCTACGAGATATTTTTCCGTACCTCTAAAAGTTTCAAGATAAACAAAGTACGGTTTTCGTTCTTTTTTATGGGCATTTGCGATATATGTTGTGTTTTTAGTACACAACGCGTACGTAAATCATTTATTTATTTATCTTGATTACATAATGGACGTTAATAGTATAATTTCTAACAATTCTTTAAAAATAGATTTATCCTTCATCCCAGTCCTTGGACTCAAAGGTAAAAAATTAACAGTGTCATTACCCGGTTTTTGTTTTGTTTTTTGGGGGAAGGTATTAACATCACTTAAGTAAGACAGCACCACTTTGTCACGTGCTCCTATTTACCTTGCTCTCTTTCCCCGGAAAGGCAGGTACATTCTACTATTTTTGCGAAGTGTAATACGTAGCTGCATCTAGCAATGTCCAGACGCTCCAGACGAATTCTGCGAAGATCTGATTTTAGTGTAGTCATCTACTCTGCATTCATTCAGTGCCACACAGAAGCAAAAATTAAACTTAGAAAATGTTTATTAATTTCCATTGATAACCTGTTCATCATCTTAAGTATGAATAATAATAATAAAAATAATAATAATAATAAATGTTGTGTGATGAGATAACGATTTTGCCTCATTACTGAGTGGACTGGCATAACCTCAGAACGACGTAACACTACACTGAACATGGGCTCCCGTGCAAGACGAATTGTCCTCTGTGATGCAAGTGTCCCTGCTCAACAGCTTTCTCAAATGGAACGCCATACTTACACTTCATACTCACTAGAACATATTTTTTGACATTCGTGTTTCGAAAACCTTTACTTCGTCCATTAAGTGAAACTTTTCAAATTTCCAGGAAATTATCTGTGATTTATTCAAGTATGTGATTGTAACTCGATGTCATGGAATAGGGAAAGGAATTTTGATTGTTCTGGGGTACAAGTTTATATACCGATGGTTTCAAAACTTCACTAATAAACATTTGTTAAAATCGTTGGTGGACTTCTAACTATACTTATTGATGATATACACGCATTGTTGCGTTATAAAACACTTAAGGTTCTTTAAATTTAGCTGTACAATTTTGATATACCAATGTTTATGTATTTCTTTACTTATAAACCTCGGAGAAATCAAGTACAGGTCCAAGGGGTCCGCGGTCTTCATGTTCCGAATCATTCTCATACTTTTTGTCAGAGGGGAATGATTTCACATAGTATTAGATTTTAGAAATTGTGGATTGAAAAAGATACAATTTTTACGGTTTTATTAGTATCATTTATATAAAGTTAACTGTGGTGAACACATATTTTTGAATTTACGGACTAAATAATATTCGTATTTTTTTTTGTCTGTGAAACTTCACAGTTCTAAATAGACCATTGCAAAAATCTCTAGCCGAAGTTCAAGAAGGTAGGGCTTCATTCCCATTTCGGTTTTTGGGAAAAAGAGTTTTCGCTTTGGTGTTGTTGTAAAATTAGGATTATGAAGTTTCATTGCATTGATTTATGTAGAACAATACTTGCTCTATCATTGTTTACATTATTTTAGAAATAATTTATATTTATTATGATATCTTTTGAAACAGAAATATGTGGATATAATTTTAACAAAACGATTAGTTTCCCACTTCAAATCTTTTTTAAATTATGATTGAAAAAGTTTCCCATCTCTCAAATCAGGTAAAAGATAAAATGAATATGAATTACTTCTAATAACAATTCATTAACTAATTATCCTTAATTTTTTGTGACAAATTATTTATCATATGTTCACCCAGAGATGCACAAAAATGAATAAAAATACTTAGAAATTCTATCTTCAAAGTCCACGAAATGATATCTCTGCAATTGTCTTTAGCTTCCCTGAACTTCTGGATAATCATTTACTTTCTCATATACATAGCATCTAGAAAATTTTGCAATCGTGAAAAAAATTCGAAAGCGAGATTTTGACGTTTTGGTTATCCCTGATTCAGAAAAAGTTGTTTTGGCATAACATCCGTCCGTCTGTCCGTCCGTCCGTTTGTCCGTCTGTGCGCAGTGATTTTGGGCAAATGTATGAGCCAATTTAATTCGCATTTCGTTTCACGGTAGAATTTACTTGTTTGTCGATGCACGTGCTCAATTTTTTTTTTACTTTAAAACAAAGGGTACTTCACATGAAGGTCAAAGTACTCTTTCGAATATTTTTCAAAAACGGCTCCAACGATTTTGCTTACATTTTCTGTACGTAAAGTACAATTAGTATGCATTACATCCGTATTAGCGGTATGTCGCTTAAAAGTTTGGTATAAACGCAGTAAAATAATTTCTGTCTGCTACACTTACTCATTAATTTACTGTTTCAAGAAGCTTGAATAACATTCAGCGGTCTAAATGGACCAAGCAGACGTAGAATACACTTTTCGTAAACTGAAATGAAAGATATCATAATTATAAAATACATAGGAGGATTTTGGAACATGTGCAATGGGACTGCTCCTTACATGCACCAGAACGTGCAGAATATTTCCGAGAATATGGAAGGTTTCGATTGGAATCTGTGGATAATTTATAGGACTGAATGACTTGTGCTCCTTAGTGGGGAAACCATTCGTTGAAATCGGCTTCTGTACTGCTTGGTAGTTTTCAGATTTATTGATGACTAGCTGAGTACCCGTTGCTTCCCTCCCATGAAATTTAAAATATTGCAAAATATAATATTTTACATATCCTTCTTGATCCTTCTTCGTGAGCCACTCTTGAGGAGCCTTCTTGGTTGTCGCTTGGTATTCATAATCATTTCTTTTATCTAATAAAGTAAATGAGAAACTTTTAAGTTTCTCCAAATAACTATTATCGATTGGTAATTTATCGTCAACGGATTCCTTTATCTTATTATAGAAAATATATCGTATGAATGCAAGCAATAATTGAAGGACACACATTTAAGTAAATTATATCTATTTTATCCCGAGTAGTTGGATAGCTGATAGAAGGACTTCTTGTATGACTGAAGGACTGGAAAGTCCACACTTGAAAAACCATGGTCTCTTTAATTCCATTTCACATACTTTAACAAAATTTTATAAATATCTATCAGACGGGCATGAAACTACTGAAGTGTCTCTGTTTCTCTAAAGAGAAATTATTTTTCAGGTAGTTCACGTCTTCTAATATCAGTGTGCACAACAGATATTGATAATTACTAACAGCAAGAAACCCCAAATCAATGTTTCCCGTTTACAGTGAATGCGAGTAAGCATTTGTGTAAACAGCGATTTATAGATATTTGGAACGTAAACGTTCTCAGAGAATGCGTACAAACGACATTCATTCCATTTCCTGGAGGCAATGACGTCTCCTATACATTATTTGGAATCCAAAATGTAGGTAAATACTACATAGATTAATTATCTTCTCTTTTCAATAATTTCCATAACAATTAACGCACAGTATTGAAACGTGCAATTTACTACTATGATATCTCGTGAAGATCTTTGCGTTATAAGCTACCACTCCGCTGAATTTCTCCAAGTTTAGTCAAAATAAATCTATAAACAGATGAGTGCATTTTCACGTTCATTTCTGGATCTGGTTTTAAAATTCAAAAGAAAACTCTGCAAACTTTAAGTAAAACTTTAAGCAAAAAAACTCAGTAAAAGTAAAACTTTACAAAAGTAAAGTTCATTCACTTTAGTAAAAGGGAATGTACAATTTCTCTTGACGTAAATACCGTATTAATTTAACATGTGTTTCTCTCCTATCATACTTCATGTACTCTTCCCACAAATTCAAATATGAAACGAAGACTTTCTTTACATTGCAAGAAACGATATTCGAACGAAAAGGAACCTAGTTAGCGTTCTAGCCATCGTATGCACTTCAGAGGTAGGGAGATTCGGCAACGTCGAAGGCTTACTATGTGTGGCAGACTGATGGTTTGCGCCGTGCCAAATGCTTGTAAAGATGTCGCGCGTTCCACGTGGTTGAGGCGTGAAGGGCAACTTACACGAAGCAGCGCCACGACAAGTGAATGAGTTTGAAACAGCAAACATCCTCTCGCGAAAAAGTTTGATAATATCATCCTGGACCGGGTTTTTCTCCAGTTTTCCTTCGGGTAGAGGCTGATTTATTTTACTGTCTCTTTAGACTCGTGCCTAGGGAAAGCGTCTATTGAAACAACAAATCTCAAACTTAGTGTTATTTAAATAGTTACGGTTTATAAACAATATTTTCCGAATAATATATAGTTTATAACAACACTTACTTGTGAAATAATTTTCTTTTTGTGATTGTAGCACATAATCAGCAAGTGCTAAATATGCACTAACGTAACAAATACAAGAGATAACTCACACACAAAAGGAAATTTGATAACAGACCCCGTCCCCCTTTATACTTCTGTAACATAGAATCCTAACTCGCTCATAAATGATATATTATGTACTAATCTCAGTATTCTTGTAATTTTCATAATAAATATAGTTAAATAACACGCTAATATTTCTTTTTGTTTTCAGAGTGCAAAACTTGAATATTTGCAATATTCAAGCCAAATTAGCACAGCGTTTTAATTTCAAGGAATTAATATCAGTTGCTCACAATTGTTAAAGTTGTCTAGTAAGAATTTGATCCTGACGATCAAACGCAACGTTGATACCTATTAAATACGATACCCAGTTTAGTATATCTGAGTCAAAAGCACACTTATTTGTTCTACCCACAATACCTCATTTGTAATAATAGGATGAAAATGACGGGAGATAATTACGTATTTCAAATACGTATTTTCAATACGTTGTTGTTAAGATTTAAAATAAAGTGACGGTATCGCAAGATACCAAGACACTTCATAATCTTATTTCCCTTTGAAGAGAATGTAAGTACTAACAATTCGAACGAATTTCACCGGGTCTTCGAACTTATTCTTCCCACGTAACTCAAACAGAGTCTGCAACTCTTACGTTCCAATATTATACAAGCGATGGTTTGGTATAATCACATAGCCTCCTTGGCGTCTTGCCCACCGCGCTCAAATTTATTCCTCCGATAACTCTTTCGAAAGATTTTACTCTGAAACTCTAGGAACCTGCGGCACATTACGTAATATTTGGTACTTCTGAATTAGATTTTCTTCCTCCTTTGAAATAATACAATGCATTTTACATGTATCCTCATATCAAATCGATTTTCCTTCGATATCCTTAAATCTAATTGAAGAAACGACCTTTTGCATACTTGCGGAGATTAGAGAATTCTTCGTGCACTTTTAAAATTGTTTGTATCACTAACGACTTAATTTATCCCTATTCTTAAATTGTAATATTAAATTTTGAATACTGTGACTCCGATGATGACTGATGTTATCTTCCTGATCAAGTTAAAATCAAATCGTAAAATTTGTCGACTTGCATTGCATGTTTGGACACAGAAATTAATTATACTGCTCAATTCTTCAACGTATAAACATTATGTGGTAAACATGTATCAGATTTATGCAAAAATAATTCTGTTATCAAAAGCAATTGTTGAAATAACACGTTATATCTACTTCTTTGATATGTTTCGCAATGTCCTAAATTTGAGTTTGTAATTAACAGGGAATATGTTGTGACAAAAACTTCGGAACCGAAAAAGCAAAAGATCGGTCTCTTTGATGAAACGTAAGATTTGATGAGACACTAAACTTTTGGAGGAATTGGAAATTTTGGAAGGTCATTTTGAGGGTACGAAGGCTGGAAATTTACATATCCAGGGGTTCTTGGTCCACCATTAATTTTTGTTGTTTTTTATGTTGAGTATATTATGTATTATGTGTACGGATATAATATATATTGAAAGGCATTTGTATAAAACAAAAATTATTATATCGGTAGAATTTCTGAAGTGAAATTCAGTTTTGTTTTAAGTTCACATTTACAGTAATACACATATCCGGTTTTTTCCTTTATTTTTGTTTTGGAACCCTAATGATACTCTTCTAAGCTAGAGCTTGTTTAGCTTACACATAAACCTCACACTACCTGCGAGAACTCCAGTATCCGCGATACGAAGCCCTCATTCGTAACGTTCATTATTTTTCATTGTTATATCTCCATCACTCATATTGCCATTGTAATATTTTTAACTAGAGGGATGGAAAGTATACCATAGGAACATCCCTGCTGTGACGGTTCTTTGGGGTACGAGTTCGGTTTTTCAAGTCTATTATCAACGTCTGTAGAGCGTGAAAGATTTTGATCAACATCCATAAGTTTACACTTTAAAATTAAATTTAGGCATTTCTTTTTTCAACATGAAACTCGCATGTGCTTTGGTTGGAAGTATTTGTTATACTTTTCATCAGTTCGAGAGAGAGAAAGATTGACATAGGATAATCCTTAACCAGAACTCAAGCATATTAAAAAATAACTAGCTTGATCATTCGCAAGCAGAATTCTGTTTCAGTAAATACCATCTATATAATGTTTCTACTACATATCGAAAATAAAGTCTACTTTTCAAAATTTTAAAACTATTCACTTCAATGAACGAATGTGAGGAAACAGGAAATTCATCAGCTTTGAAAATCAAATAAGATGTATTAAATCCTATCCCCTTTTCTTCCATTTTACTTCTTGAAGAAAAAAAACTTACTATTTTAATTTAAATGTCATCCATGCCATTATAACATGACAAATTCATTATGCATTATTGGAGCACTCTTTTGACCTACATTTTAGATCATAGTACCTTTTAATTTAACATGATTATCACGAATTCAGGGTCTCAAAATAATTGATGAACCCTACGCAGTTTGTTCTATAAAATATTCATGAGTTTTTTAAATATATTTCAGGGCATTTAAAGAACTAAGAAAGGAAAAAGATGAGATAGTCCCGAAAATGCGAGGAATTACTTTTTATATAAAAATAAATGACTCCACGAAATGCTCCTAAACTGTTGATAATAGCAACAAATGTGGAGTAATTCAAACAATGTTGGGATATTGTGTAACGCGAGTTGTTAGAAAATGAAGGAATAGTATTTAACCTAGTTTCCAAAGTAAAATAGGGCAAGTCAACGTAGATAGGCGCTCGACTATTCTTTCCTGTGAGACGTAAGCTACGGAAATGCGGAGGAATTCGGGTTTCCTCCACTGAGGCGTAGCGTTGGCGTACTTGGAATGAAGCCTCAGTCTGACAGAATGACACTGAATTGTACGACCTTGCGTCAGATTTGGCACGGCACTTGCACGTGTGTCTTACTACGTACTCGAGCTTTCTTTCTCACTCTGTAACCAAGATTAGGGACATTTCTCTATTCTGCCGTACCAATGAATTATTATTTCATTGTTTCCTTTGCAAACAGAGGATTGAGCAAGAAATTCTGATCCGAGTTGCGGTAATTCTATGGGAAGAATTTATTACAGTTTAATTCAAACGCACTTACATCATTTAGCATTTAAATTAAAATTCAACTTAAACCACTCTTCATTGCGGTCTAGATAGAAATCATTTACGCGAAGTTTGACTTTGCTCTTGCGCCAAGATGCAGTAGTAATCTGGAATGACAATCTACGCGCCATTCTTCAACACTAAATTTTTATCAAATGATCACAACGAAGAGTAAGTAACATTCTTGCTTAAACAATTTGAAAATGCAACCGTATGGGATTTTTAATCGAGTATGTAGAATATCATCAGAGACATCACGTTCTAGGGAGCATTTTTGAATTTCTACAAATTTTATCGGAAATGAGAAATAAATACGATACAACTATACCCGCATGAAGACATTGATGGGACTGTTTTAAAATATTGGCGAGGTATCACGAAATTATATATTGAACTCTTTTGCGCTCGCTGGGCGTTGTACTCCGAGGCCCCACTTACGGATAAGTTGTGGCCATGCAACCTCACCAGGGGTTGGGAGTTCAGCCCAGCGTAGAGCTTCGCTCCACTCCACTTCGATGTGTTCCAATGTCTACTACGGAAAGTGCAAAGGTTATCTCCCTGGAAACGTTTGTACGTTTTTGCATCGAAATGTGTGTTCTCATCAACAATTCATATGAGTAAACTTCGTGTTTTTTGTGGAATAAGTTTTTAATTTTTTTTTCAAGTATTGGGATTCTTCCATTAATTTCACGATTTTGATAAATGAATTTTCAAAATATTAAGGCTGTATATCCAGAAGTGACTACAAAAATTCTGATACATCAGTCATTTAAACATGGCGTCTTGTATGTATAGGAACTATTTCATTTGCAGTTAGCAATAGGTCGTCTGAGGGAGTAAATATTTGAATACTCAATAAATCGTTAGGTATTGGATATATATTTCACGATCCCTCCCGACTTTTGCAGTTTAGCGTTAGAACATTCATTTTAGATATTCTATCTTATTGGCAGCTCACAGTTCTCGTCTTCCGAAGCGCGTCTTAAATATACAGCTCTCAGGTTTGAGGTCTTCATACTGTTTTATCATTCTTTGTTTTACTACGGCGTTTCATTATTGTGTCATGTCCACGTCATTTCATACAGTTTTCTTCGATGATAAACGGATATGGTGTTTGGTGAAGTTCTTCTCTAATTTCCAGCTCCTTTGTTTCTGAAATATCATTGGTGGCAGATACAGATTTACTGGAACTAGTACACTATTAATTACGTCACATCTAGCGTAAAATGTAACTTTTGATGTTTTCTTCCAAAGTTATTTTCATGGAGGGTAAAAATCAGTATATAGAGGTGAAAATTGGGTGATGCAACTCAAATAACACCAAGCACTTTAAAATAACTTTAAGATAATTTTACCTTTTAAATGGAATCTAAAATTTGCTTTTTTGCCTTAAAAACCCGAACTTATTGCCAACTTGATCTATTTTTCTTTCACCTACTTTCTACGAGTAGTATCTTGTGAATTACTTTATTTAATTTGTGTTGTCAAAACGTAGCCCAGTAATTTAAAAACCATTTGTTACTGTCTAGAAATTCGGCATACATAAAAAGAGAAACAATATGATGGTTATTCCTAAGCACAATGTACTTGTCTCTTGATCCCAAAGGTATATTGCCTATAAAGGGGCTGTAAAGATATTTTGCTTCCATTCGACAACATAGCTCAATATATCAATGACGCAATAAAACTCACAAAATGGAATTATTTTGGAAACGAATCTTCAAATAAAAATTCATTCCTAAACAAACGGAACACAAACGGAAGATTTCAACTCAATCCGAATGATTTCGTTCAAATGGACAGGGGCAAGGACGCAACCGTATACGCATGAGTGTATTACACAACAAAACTTGTTCTTTTTCGAACGTGATATTTTATCGGGTACGGAAAAATTAAGAGGTCATATTTGTCCCCAAGAAATTACTTATACTCTTAATGGTGAGGATAATACTATTACTATGACTAATAATCGTGAGGATAATCTGAGTTGTATGGTCACTCCAGCAGTAAACAAAAATAGAATATCCTCGCTCAACTTATTGAGCAATATTATTATATACAGAACTTTTGTCCATTCCCACTGTATATTTTCATGTAAAATTACAATAATTATTGCAAGATAAGATTTGAAGAAAGTTAAACAATTATTTTATTTTGTTGCATCCTTCTAGATAAGACGTAAATTTAGAAATCCCTCTTATTTTTTTAATTTTTTTTTAATGATTTCCCAAATTTTCAGACATTTTCATACAGGAACAAATATGATCATTTCAAACATTGCAAATCAGATAATAATATGCGTGTGTATTTATAGTACACTTGAATCAGAAGCTGTTGTTTTCGAGACACCAACCAACCAACACTGCTTGAGTCAAGCGTTAAAGTAGGGTGGTTATCATGAATCAGACGTCTCAGGCTTAAAATAAGGCTGCAAAGAATCATCTATGGGAAAAGAAAGGAAAAGACGTAAACATGATTCACAGCCAATACGCGTTTCAAGGTGAGAGATTAAGGTGGAAATACTATATTGATGATATTTAACGATACATTGTTGATTTTGGTCGGATGGGTCGGGGTTCTTATCTTATTGTCTAAAAAATTATTTGCCTCTTTATATCTGTCAAAATCTTTCCATTCTTTTATTAATTTTAAACATAAAAAACAATACATGAAAAAAAATTATACAGTTTCTATAATTCAATTTGAATTGATACGTACATAATAAAGGATAATTTCCAAAGCTGGAAAGAAGGAAAATGCACATTATACAGAATATTTAGTTAACAGAGGGCATACCTATGATCAATTTGGTTGAAAATACATTTTTAAGTTATGTGGATGAAAACAATTTACCTCATAACTTTCGTTCCATGTCCGCCTCATGCATCATTACTAATAATTGATGGACACATCAGGGGACTCTATATTTACCAGTCGTGATAATTAAGAACCTAATTCACTGGAATTCGTTTTCAAACTTTCATTTTAAATGTTTGCAGACCAAAATTTAGATATTCCGTTTTTGTGTAACATTTTGTTTCCACACTTGGAACAACTCTAAAGAAGAATACTCACAACTTTATCTATTCATCAATTGAACTTTTCTTCATTTCGATTCAGTTTTATTGGTACAGGTTATCTCTTGATTGGTAAAGTTATATTTCATACACGGTGAGAAGATTTAAAAACTGATGAATAGGTCTTACAGTACTTACAGTATGACAGTGCTGATGAATGCAGTAAATACAGTACGAATGCAGTAAATCATATTTTTTAAGTTAAGTAATGGGGCAAAAGTTACTTAAAACAGAACTAACTTATTCCTGACGTTCATACCATCAACACTATATTAGTGAGTGTGAGTTAATGACGTTTTACAAGAATAAAGCAAATAAACGCCTTGCAGAGTTATTTTTATTAGCAAAATTAATTTTTGCCATATAAATAATCTCCTCTCTGGTAGACCTATGATATTAATTGAAAAGTATATTGATGTATCCCTCATATTTACATTTATTAATTTATAATCATGTTAAAAACAAATAATACTATGAGATCGTGCCAATGAAATTGTAAACAACAAGCTATTATGTACAGGTTGAACATATGAATCAGTCAACTTCCTGTATATTTATTTCAGAAAATATATTTTTACGATATATTTAGCAAACTTCTATAATACGTAAGCAACTACAAAATGATAAATTTTGAGAACTCATCTTTAATAGTTTTTTCCTGCGTTGATGAATCAGTCAAAACAAACAACATATCAACATAAATTAACATGGAGCAGATGGAATGTTAAATTTATGAGATGTAACATACTGTAAGAATATCAAAGTCTCAAGCTACCTCTTTATCAAATTTAATCCATATTAGTTGAGTAATGAAGACGGAAAATCTCTACAAATAGATATTTACTTAAACATTTATTTATCAGTAAGGACAGTAAGTGTTGTTGAATTACATATTAAATGATTTTTATGTTAGTCCGGTAGATGGCTTCATCCGTCATATCGAATACTTATCGATTCTAAGATCTTGTAAGTTTCTGTCTAAAATTTCTAGTTATATTATCTTACTTGATGATACATTATGGTCTGATACGTGTTGTCATTCATTAGCACGAAAAGCATATGAACTTACGAGTCCATGCGTGTGTACACGGGTTAGATATCCGGTTGAACTTTTCTGCCAGTGGGAATTCCCAGTTACACATACCAAAGTGCTGGCGTAGTTCCAACCCGTGTTGTTTCGACCCGCACATGCCCTTACTGCCCACGATCCCGTAAGTGCTTGGCGAAGACCAGTTGAAGATGACCGAGGAACTATTTCTGCGCATTCTTCAGCAGTAACTTAACCATTGCATGCGAGATGAAATATTTGAGTATGAGATGTGATGTATTTCGCTTTTTAACTAATTCAATACTACTCTATGTGAAAGTAGTGAGTAATATAGTGGCACAAACTCACGCTATGTGGGAGTTTAGTAGTGAGGTTATGTGGATTCACACGTAAGGAATGGACGAAAGCCAACAACTACGTCCAAAGGTGCTCGAAAAGAGTGCAATTTGCCAGGGACACTGTTGTTTTAACTAAGAGAGTTACGCCATTGTTAGTTCTCAAACACACCTGTTTTACACTGCATCCAAACAATAAACAAGATAATTAGGTTGATATCCCTGAATTACACAGTCTTTTGTTGCATAAGTGCAAGTTTTAGAAATGTTACATCTTCTGAAGTGTACACAGAAACCTTAAATCACTATGAAGAGAGACTGCAATGTAAAGATTTTATTACGAGCAGTTTTGAGTCAGAAGTTAGGTTGTTAATTAATGTAAAGCTCATAGATCGTACAAGTCGAGATGCCATGTATCTCATCAAATACAAAACTCAGTCGTTTAAAATATCCGAATTATTCACGGTTTCAATTAGTCCACAAGTTATGATAGAGTATCTTTTTTCTGAAATTTAATAATAATTGTTTTGGTTATTTATAGAAAAGAGGTTCATGAAAAAAGAGCAATTTCAATATTGTATTTTACTGTGATCATAGTTGCTATCAGATTCTTGTAAGCAACTCATTTGAGATATAATATCCATGATTTCGAATCAAATTAGTGTATAAAAATTTTTATTCGTACATTCTGTTCACGATAAATCGTGTGATTTTTCATCACATCACAAATCAATGTTGACCTTACTTTTTAAAACATAAAACTCCTTGAAGTCGATATGATATATTTATTTATTTTATAAACTTAATTCATGTTTTATTGTTATGATGTGGCAAGGTTCAGGCATCAGGTCTGCACTTACACCTAACAACATGATTTTGGAGAAGGAGAGATATTGACTTGCCGGTGAATATAAGGTACCGAACCGCCATTGGTGTGGACCTCAACTAATCCTTCCATGCCCGCGTGAAATTGGACTCAACTTATTCCGTTCAGCAGCGCGTTAGGAGCAAATATTTTAAGAGAATTGTAAATTTTAAAGACGTGATCAAGAAGTATTGGATGTTAATTTAAGGTATATTCAATGTCATGTAACTTTACTCAGAGAAAATGTAAGCTAAGAAAAAAGAACATGAACCTGACCTTAGTGTGTTTATTACTTTATTGCAAAGTAGAAGAAGTTAGTTAGCTGTTCTCACCGTGGTCATTGACAGTTCTTGAAAATAAATTACTTCTCTCTTGACAATAAATTACTAATTAATTAAATGATAATTTTATTTCTAATAAAATATATATTAAATTACTAATAATTAATTGATGATTATTATTTCCAGTCTAACTAGTTCGGTGTTGATACACGGCTTGTATACAGTGTAGCCAACGCCTTTACTTCACAATCGTTCTTGGGGTAATGATAAGCGTACCTCGCGTTATGTTGGCATTACTTTCGGATTTCTTTTAACTTAAATCTATCTCTAACATCGGGCAATCAATTCAATTCACTTGCTCTTGTGGTGCTCTTCTGTTCTTTCTGCATCGAGAGCGTGGAACGAATATTACCTTCTGCCTCAGTTTGTTGTTGTGTTATCAACTTATAATTCTTTAACCAAAATAGTCGCTTTTGTGACTACAATTAATACTTATTCGGGTATTACTTAAATTCGTTGAAGTTGGTATTTCGTGTTTGGCAGTCATTGCATTATTTTCGGTAATGTTATATGACTTTACCGAAATACAGTATAAGCGACCTGGAGACTTTTTGAATGTCCTATTTTAAAAAAATCAAAGAACAATGTACTACCTACCAACTCGTTCAATAAAATGTGGTCCTTGCAGTGCTAATATTTGAATAAAATCATCTTGAAGTTGTACGGTGTGCTATAAATAAAGCTTCTGTAGGAACAGTTTTAAAATCAATTACCATAAAATTTATAATTGAAGCGTTATAAAAAACTAAAACACGTGTCACTAATTTAATAAGAAAAGAAGAGTTTGAAGTTTGTTATGTTTTTTCTGGACAACTAAGTAAGTTAATTATTATCAGTACCAAAACTAGAGGACTATCTAGTCAAACAAGATACCATTTCTTTAAATACAGAGTAATAATTTAAATGGTATAAAAAGTCCCTCTTCATCTGCGTAGTGAAATATAAGTAAATAATTAACGACCTTTTTTAGCAGACAATAATTTATTTTTTAGAATTTTTCAGTGTTGTATGTTCTTGTTTTTTATTTAGTGATTATTTCCACTGAATTCTAAAAAAATAAATTATTGTCTGCTAAAAAAGGTCGTTAATTATTTACTTATATTTAAACGATATAATTAATGACTCGTAGTTTTTAATAAAACATAATTCACGAATCACTGTTATAATGTTTATTTTTAATATAAACAAAATAGATAACGTAATTGTAAGTTTTATAAATTATTATGCACGCTTGACTAGCACCTGGCACGCTCACACGACCTGAATTCTGCTTGAAATCTTTCATATTTGATAAAATGCCTAACAGTCATGTGTCGTCTTTCAGGCGCAAGTGGGCTCTCCCAGTGAAGGGGAGTTGAAGCGTGGGGACATGGTCCGCAAGATAGGAGACTACGACGCACGCGATCTGCGTCATGAAGATGCGCAGAATCTCTTCCGCAACGCGGGAAACTCTATCAAGGTCGTGGTGGAAAGGTAAGCACCAGATACCGTATTTCATGAGTAGATAAATACTAGTTATAGTAAATGAATGGATGTTTGTGTGATTTGGGCGAAAAGGAAAATATTGAAAAGACGCCAGGAAACCCGCATCTATGATGTGCATATTAATTAAAAACTGAAATTCAAATTTCAGAAATCCGAAATCGAAATCCGAACTCGAAAGAAACAACATCAAAAAAGTTGACGAAACATTGTTACATAGGTCAACAGTATCACGAGTCAACTTCTTTACCCTAAAATTTATTTCATAAAATATAATTGAAATCTAAACAATGCTTGAGCTAACGCTAAATAAACAAATCCTTACATAAGAAATAAAAATAGAGCACATACATCAGATCATATCAGAAAGACCAGAGAACAACATGGCTCTTGGTTATTAATCAATATTTTTTCGTTTATAATCAGTAATATTGGTCTGAAATGTATTTAAGGAAGACGATATCTAATTACACAAGTCTATAACATCTTTTCTGAAAAGCTGAATAAGGATTTCAAGTAATGTGTTTTTATTCAACACAGAATAGCGGCCTAATCGATAAACTAGCACTTTGAATTGGTAATACAACCCTCGTAAATTTCTAATATGCTACAATTAGTCATAACTTTTTCATATCAATAAATAATTAAGCTATTTGCAAATAATTTCACATACCAATAAATAAGTTAGAAATTTCAAGCTTGTTCAAAATATGGAGTAATAACACATTAAGAAACTCTATCTATTCAATGTCCAAATATACCTTATCTAACTCCATTCCAATATATTTGTATAACCATATTATGGTAAGAATTACCATAATTCGAGAAAGACTGTAGATGGTTCGGTTTTCTCTATGAAATTATTAAGCTATATATTGAAAAGGAAATGTAGTACGTGAATACGTTTTAGTTGATTTGAAATGTGTTACTTAGAAAATATCGAAACTTAGAATTGTAATAGACTATGATAATGTTTGGATTCTTTAAGCTTTAAAATACTATGGAAGAAAGTTATGAATAATAAGCATTTAATCGTTCACAAATATATTATCATGCAGAAATGACATGGTAACGGGACGTTCTATTATTAAAACGGCTTTTGTTGAAGCTACATTAATGGAAAATCAACTTCATCATGAAATATTTTGAAGAATTGCATATGACGAAAAGACAGTAGTTTAATGAATTAATTAGTCGAAAAAAATGGAACTAGATCCTAAAAGACAATTTGAATTTAAAGTTACGTGTTTTCGAATTGATACAACATTATCATAACACAATGGCACAGATCTGGCTTGAGGATAAAGAATTAGGGAAATATTTCACAAGAAGTGCGGTCTCATTGAGAAACACAGCCTTAAAATACGACACCTGAAATAAGTTTGTAGGCCACGGCTCAGTCTTCCAATGTAAGTTAAGTAAGTCATCTAATGCGTGGGAAAATCCGTTGTGACATTTTAAAGATGGTGTCATAAAATGAAACGTCTTTCGAGTTATTGAACCAGCAAAGTAGCGTAAAGAGGACGTTCGTTGTCTTGTGGGTCCTTGCCAGGTATGTCAGATTGCAAGGGCTGCTTGGGACGTCTCGTCGCGAGGCGGCACTGCGCAGTGGCCTGTCTCAGAGCAAGCGACTGAGACCTTCACAGCGGTTACGCTGCAATTGAAGAGTGATACGTATTTCAATGGTCCCGTCGGTTTGCCAAAGTGAAGGACTTGCTTCACTACGGTGACATGGTTCTTTATTGAAATTTTTCATCTTATTCATTACTGATTTCATATCTTATTCACAATTCCAAACTGTTGTTTTAGAAGTACTTTTGAAGTTCGATTTGCATTAAATTTAACATTAATTATTTTAAGTTACAGGAGATCAACCTCATACTTTCGTCCTATGAATGTTAAGCCGTATATAGAAATACAGAGGGAAAAATAAGTTTGCAATNCGAGATCAACCTCATACTTTCGTCCTATGAATGTTAAGCCGTATATAGAAATACAGAGGGAAAAATAAGTTTGCAATTTTTTTGTTTTTTGCGTCTATTCAATAACCACATAAAGAAATACTGTTCCACTACATTTTAAATCCTTCACTGTATTTCCACTTTTTTTGTTAAATCTGTTGATATTTACTCTTCTCCTTTTATTATTTTATTTAGTATACAAATTGCTTATAATTCTTCTACATCCGGTGTTACTAACTTTCCGATACCCATTATCGCGAAAAAAACTCAACTCTAACTTGATTCCTCTCCTCTTTTTTTTAGCAATCCCGCTCTATTCTTCTGCAATTCTAACCGTATCTTCGTGATAACAATTTTGGGTAACACAGCGTCCGTTAATTTTTTTTACTTAACCTATTTTTTACACATAAACACAATGATATTAGCATATATTCATACGTTGTGTGTTTCACATGCATTACAATACGAAAAGTAGGCTTCGGTGACCGGAGTCAATATATAATTATTTTTCCGGAACAAAGCGCGTGACAGGAGGCAAAACTATCAACGTTTCGGTCATCCTGCTGTAGCTTTCTTCGGTGTCTGAGTCGAACAGTACTAAATTGCTGTCGTTTAGGTTTATAAACGCAGTCGTTTAGTTCTTGGTATTGTATCTTAGTGTCACTGCGTCATAGAATGTTTCTTGCTAGCACTAGCAACGAAACAGGACTAACCGGAAAAAAATTGCGAAGGTATTTTTAATGCGAGGGACGGAAGTTCAGAATGATTCAGTTTAACCTACAAACTAAGGTCAAATTCAGGAAAAGGATAGAGAAATTCGACAAGGTATTTAGCATATATGTCCACATAGTTCGAATAACTATTAATGTGAGGATATAGAATATGGTGTAACTACAATTGCTAGTCTCTGCAGCAGTTGCTGTAACACGCTATAAATTGGGGCACACACCAACGTCACAAATTCTAAGATTTTTAACTGCTTGTGGACAGAATCAGGAAGTTATGTTTCCACCTAATTTTTTCGTACATTACAAACAAAATGCCAAACGGACAATCCTCAGCATCCTCTAATCGCCTATTCAAACGAATACCTACTGACGTACTTTCACTTCTTCCTCCTTATCCTCCATAACATTTCTTCTTTCCTATTAGCTTCTCCTTCACTGTTTTAATGTCATTAGAATTAATATTATTTGGTGTATCATTTTTAAGTTTCCAAAGTTTTCTTAATTGTGTTTTTTATCAAGCGCAGAATTTTTAAAATCAAAGTAATCTTATTAATGTATTGTGAATTTTTACATTATTATTGTTATTTAAAAGTAATTTCAATTGATTTATATATATTGGTTGTAAATGTGACCGTAAATTTATAAACAAGGGCAAGGATAAAACTCTCCGTAGAACCCGTTTTTCGGTTTTATGTCCAAATTGCATTATTTCTTTCTGATAACATACTTCAAATTTTAATCCTGACAATTTTAATAAATTTCCATTTTAATAAGTTACTTTGGCTATTCAGAACAAGTTTTATTTAATTCGACTATGTCTGTTCACATGATCGCTGATGAGCAAATGAAAAGTTTGCAAATAGCGAAAAGGAAAGTCCATTCATCTTAAAAATGCTTCATGTATAAGAACTCTCCTTTCCCCCAATCCCCTCGTGGGCAAGTTGTCGGTGAACCAGACTAACCGGCCCATATACTTACCATCTCTCCTTTCACCCCTCCCAAGCCGCTCCAAGTAGATAAGCTAATAATAGCAAGCTACAATCCTTTCCTTCCTGCCCCTGCAGTGATGTATTAAAAAATAAATTGTATGCTAACTGAACTATAACGTGGATGTGTTAATGAGATAAACTCTATTTTCTTCCCCCAGGCAAGGAGGTAACTCTCCCGCCTTGGCACCTGCGGGATCGTCGGCGACGCTGCCTCGATCACGTACGCAACCCTTGCCCCAAATGCGACCTACGACGCCGATGACGCAACTAGCAGGGCCCGTGTCACCCTCCGTCCCGAAGCCACCTATCGCGGGTGGAGTGGCCACGCCTTTCGCTCTGGCTGCGTTGCCTTCGTCATTGAATCGCCCTTCAACCCCTGGCATGGTGGCGAATCGACCACAGTCCGTGGTACAACAACCGCCTTCCAACTTACCCATCTCTTTCCCTCCCGACTTACCCATCTCTTTCCCTCCCAACTTACCCATCTCTTTCCCTCCTCCACTGCCCGGCGACGGACGTCCAGAGGAGGACATCAACAACCAGGTGAGGAGCAGTGGAAGAAAGTGCACAAGTAGATGATAATCATAATTTAATAATAATAATAATAATAATAATAATAATAATAATAAGACGAGACTACATTCTCCAAAAAAAGTGGAAAGGACTCTACGACTTGACAGAAAATACAGAACTAATACATACGAAAGACGACTTCACTGACTTCCAAACTTATACCTTGAAGATCTGTACGCTGCGCGATGCATTGAAGAACGCGATGTATTAGAGAAGGGCACCCCAGTTAGGAAAGTTAAAAGAGCCGAGACAAGACTATTCCACATAATGACATTGTTAATGATGTGGAATAAAAACTAACTCGGTAAATAAATAATAATATCCTTGTTAGGAACAACACTGACCCATATTGGCTTCTTGCAAACACGGATTACACCAAAAGACACACCAAAAATCTTCACCAACTCCTTTCAGGAAACATGGCAGAGACTTCCAACTACAAATATGAACCTCCACCTGTCACTGAAAATAACAATTGGAAACTTTACTGGAACAGGGAAATTAGAACTGACATAACCATACCAGCAAACCGCCCTGACATCATGCTCCTAGACCAAAATAAGAAGGAAATTCATGTAATTGATGTTACCATCCCACAGACTCACAATATTGACAGAACTTACAGCTTAAAAATTATCAAATACAAGGATTTGGCTGACCAATAAACTTCAGAAAGTAGAGAAAGTTACTATTTGATCTATAGTGATTTCATCCCCAGGAATTATACCAAAATCACAAATGTCATTGGAAAAAACTAGGAGCAGCCAAGACTCTGACCAATATGCAGAAATCCGTAATCCTTGACACATGCTACATAGAGTGAAAATTTCTGGGAAAAAGAGCTTAAATGAATTTGACAATGTCCGTTCATCAAGTGGAAAGCTTGATCCAGCTCCAAACTGTGGCAGACATCCGCTCATAATAATAACAATAACAACAACAACAACAATAATAATAATAATAATAATAATAATAATAATAATAATAATAATAAATAAATAAATTCATATCACAACTGGATGCACACGAATGTTGCAAAGTGAATACTTACAACATAGCTTTACACCAACAACTGGCTCAAAAATAGGACTCTCAAAGTAACTTGGTTCCACATTACCACTACAAACCAGAAGAGTTAACATATACTTGGTTGTCTGGACAAACTTAGATAGATAGAACTACTAACATTTTGGCTATCTTCACAGCAATATCACAGCGAACAGTCCTAAGTTACTGTGTATTAAGTAGTGTCGAACGCTGCCAAGATCAACAGCTAAGTCTGTTCAACTTAGACATTGCCCTGACAAAGGTCACACTACGGTGGTAACTTGGGTATTTTGCCTGCTGAAGTGCCTGGACTTCTAGTCCTGTATATAATAATGTATACATGATGTATATATTACAACAAGTACATGATGATGATGATGATGATGATGATGATGATGATGATGATGATGATGATGATAATGATGATGATGATGATAATAATAATTTTTGTCACAATGTAGTTAAACATATGTGAAGAAAAAAAGTGGTTTTGCTCTGCATTAATATTTTGTTTGAGATACAGGATGATTTAGTAAGAATATTCATCTCCTAAACAAATAAAATAAATCGAAGGGCATTATCTCTCATATAGACAAATAGAGCTATTCAAATGATTTGCAGCTATTTCAACTACAGAGATGTAGACACTTTCATTGCTTTTTTTTAAATTGGAATATATTTAAATGTATGAGAATAGTCTCCAAATGGAAAGCATGATCTTGCTGTATGCTCGTTGAGTCAAGATCTTGCAGTGCTTCAATAATACCTTCATTTATTCTTTTGGTATCGTGAAAGATTAAATACTCACAGACCATTTACGGTGCTGCTGTTCGATTACATTCAATAAGTTTAAATATTTATATTTTTTCTTGGGTTTCAAAGTAGACCTGAAAAAATAGCAATTTGTTACCCATATTACAGAAACAGAATGATAATATCTTTTATAGTTTTAATTAATACGTTTAATTACAAAACAGATGTGTTTGGGAAGCTTTCCCCATTGTCAGTGTTAAACAATACCTCCTTCTTAGATCCATTTTCACATAATCGTTGTCCATTCATTCCATTAATGTTCTTCAAAGCGAATATTCTAATTGTATTGAGACATCTCAATTTAAACATAAATAAATTTTATTATCAAAAAAGAAGTTGCAAACTGCTTATGACCGTGTGTGTGTGGGGGGACAATAAACTAAGTTACTCTCCGGAAACAAGCATGGGACCATCCCATCAATACCGATCAAGGGCTCATGAGTGGTGGCAGATTTAATATTTACAAAAGAAATTATTTAATAAATACATACCATTATCCATTAATTATTCAAAATAAATTGTAGATATTAGTGCAGTAAAAATTCTAGATGAATAAAACATAAGTATTAATGACATTCCCGCCCAAGGAAAATCTGTCACTATTTCTATTTGAGACAGAATTATTTATGTTGATCCCGTGTTACTTGGGTAAGTTTATTACATCATATTTTACAATATGATTACAATATTTTTCTCTGTTAAGGTTAACTACTTTTTTGAGTTGTGTATTGTAGTTTTTGGATTTCTTGTGTATTTTCTATTAAGTGTTGTATGCTGATGATAGGGAAGCTCCCCAAAACATGTCTGTTTTTTAGTTAAACACACTAATTAAAATTGTGGAAGATAATATCATTTTTTTCCCTTAACATGAATTACAATTTCCACAAAATTGTGGTTGCAACCACTAATATCAATTTAGTCATGTTTAAAATATCATTAAAAGTGCTATATTTGTGCATCTGAAAGCACACAAATCATTTGAATATGTCACAATAACCCCACATCATGACTCATCTTAGTGTACACCCCACTTTGATAAATTTATAAATTTAGTCATTTTTGGGGAAAGTTCTTACTGAACCATCCTGTGCATTAAGACGAACCAAATTTAATTTGGACCCAGAAGATATAAAGAATGATGCTGTCTGGAAAAGATTCTAATAGCTTTAAAATTATTAATGGACTAGTCTGAATATTGACAAATTGCCTTTAAGTCAAAATTTCAAATATATTTATTTGATTTCTAGACTGCGATAGATGCAAAATGTAATCATTCCTGTTACTGTTCAGGCAGCATCAATCAAAAAAATTAGGGCTAAAAAGTCCTTTCATTTTTTTTATTATTGTGAGAAAACATGAATTAAACATTAGTAAGTTATTTATAATTAATATAATAATATAAATATTCTAGAACTTTAGAAGGTTTTTAGAGTTTTGTGCCTAAAATATTCAAAAGGTTATTTACACAAAGTTAAGTATACAAAGTACTATTGCCTTCAAATTCTGGAATGGATAATATTCCATTTAAAAGAGAAATAAAAAACACATTGAATATTTGCATACAAAAAGCTTCATTTTTTTATTGCTAGCTTCTGTTAAAAATGGTGTAGATAAAGTGATGTTACAACATAGTTAATATGTTATAATGTTACTAATTTTATGTTATGAAGACAACAAAGAAATATCATTTCATTGTATATTTTTGGTATATCCTCTGTATTGTTTCAAAAAACAATAAGTGCACTTAAATATCAAAATTTACCTTCATCTTAATTAAGCCAAAATAAAGTGAATAACTCGAGAAATTAATATTTTTTCACATCTTGAATTCTTATTGTAAGCTTAAAATTACATATTATATGCTAATAATGTTCTACCATAAATATGGATATAATTTTCTACTATAAAAATGAGATTTAAAATTTAAAGAAAATGTTTAAAGCTTCAACGGCTTTTCACATTTATGTTGTGGTAAGAAGTAGCAATAATACTTTAATAACTCATAAAATGTACCTAAATCTAATTAAATGAAGGCTAATGTATCCAAATATGACAATTGATAAGCATATAAAGAAGCAAAATACTTCTCATCAGTACTAAACATATTTTACCATATGTAAAACCTATTTCTATGGACAATTCCTTATCGCTCACTATTACTCCATAATGAAAGGGGTTGCATATGTTTTGATTTCATAGCAAAAGTTGTGAGATTTATAGACTACCAGTAAATTGTAAAACTTTGACTTTTCAGTTTATACAAACCGATCATTCTAAATCTACTATTTATGTTTATTATATTAACAAGATAAATAAATGATCACTTATTAACTTTTTTGGTTGCCCTCAATGTATTTTATTGTTTTACTACTACGCAATGTTTTGACTAGAGAGGACACCTGATGACAACTTCAATGTTGAGAAACGTTTGTTGTAGAAAAGAAATAATAGAAATATGTTGCGATCATCCAGAAAAAGATTGCAAGTGATATAAAGATTGTCTTCAAAAATTCCAAGATACTTTAGTCATGGAATTAGTCTTTTGGAAGTGAAAATCTGTTGGTAGTATTATCGATCCAAAATACTCGTAGGATTATTGTAAGGTGATACATTATACTGATCTCAATTTAATAAAATATGTCAACACCTATACACAGATGTTCAGGTTTTCATACTTTTGTAGTAAGCTTTTAGACTAATTCATAGACAATTGTTTGTTACCCATTTAATGCAAATCACAATCTTTCGTGGCATGTAAAACAACGACATTTATTGAATGCATGAAGAATACATGAACAACAATTCATAATACTTTATTCACTCCTCAACTTCTATATTAGTATCAACCAATCCCATAGAGTTAAATTAAGTTAATAGTTTATGAATAACATTATATTGAAATTAAGAATTTTATTTTTATTTACTCTTTTCTTCGCAAAACAGATTTCTTTAGAAATACTTGCATTTGCTGCCTGCTAATGGAATTGATAAGGAAAGAAAACTACATATGTGTGAAAGAAAATTATGAAATTGTTTTCTTAATGTATGTTAACGTACACAAAATCTGATGAAGTTTATAGCTGAATGGTTCAAAAACCAATTATTAATCGTGTCAAAGTTTAATAATTTTTAATTATAGTGAAAAAATATCAGTTCATTAATTTCAAAAGTTTAATGTAAACTTTTTCCTTGTTTTCAGGTAAGAATACATTGGATGTACATAACAGAAGCAAAGATCATTTTTTATTATGAAGACCATGAAAACATGTTAAACTTAGGGAATGGAGACCATCCACCCTTTTACTTCAAATTGTTCTGAAGTATTGTGAGGTAAACATTAAAGAAACTAATCAAAATGTGTCTCCAAATCAACTAAATTAATTAATGCTCTCTTCACTTTTTAATTATCTATGATTGCTCCATTCTAACAAGAAACTCTTAATTTAACTTATGTTGATTTTTAAATTTGAATTACATCAACATTTGCTTTTCTTGAAATGACAGAAACCAGCCATTTTCCTCCAAACATTTACTTCTACAATGAAAACCTGAAACAATAACTGTTTGTTTCTTTGTTTTTACCTTTAACATTCTACTTTTTCAATTAACTGTTTAAATGTCAGGAAAATACCATAGTTATTAGCGGTTTTGTTTTTTCTCATGATTTTATTTTTTTAATTTCTTGAGGTGGTTTATGACATTCTCTTATAAGTTATTTCATGTATATCTCTTTTTTTTTTTTTTTTTTTTTCAATGAAACAAGAAACACCTCTAACTCATTTAGAAAATTTTCAGAAAACAAGAAAATTTTAATGGTTTCTGCAGTATATTTGAATGATTTTACTGCCCTTTTGACACACTATCAAGGGTTCTAATGACCTTGCCATTTCCGAGCCCTAAAGTCCCACAAAAAAATGACACACTATCTTGGATTCTTATTATATTTAAGCTCTTATACAAATTTTGAATACGAATTTTCTTTTTTCTTTTATCAATTTTTTTCTGCAAAACTTTACATTTTTTAATAACTGTAATCAGAATGATGTTCATGTTGTTGATCTTATTCAAGAACACTGTTAAAAATTTGTTTTTGTCATAATTCTCTTATATGCATTACTTAACATAAATTATGTTTAAAATCACAAATTTGAGAATAACATTGTATGAAAGTTTATTGAACTCATGAAATCAAAGTTACTCATTCAAAATTCTATATTTTTCGTATTAGAATAGTTCACTTTGTTTTCAGTTTCCTTAATGATAGTTCTTCTGACGTAATTCTCCCGTTTTCAAACACAGCAGAAATAGGTTGTTTAATAATTGTTAGCGTATAATTTCCATTGATTCAGGAAATTTAGGGATTTCAGGTGAAGCATATATCCAGCCCTGGTTTTTGTGTACATACTATAGACATGTTAAACAACACGTTCTCGGTTTAGTTTTGATTATAATAAATAAATAATAAATTTATTGTCAAAAAACAGTACAAACTGCGTATGACCACGTGGAGGGAAAAAAAAACTAATTTACTCTCCGGAAGCAAGCAAGGGACCATCCCATCAATTCCGATCAAGGGCCCTAAGGCAGAGGCGGATTCAAAAAATTCAGCAAAAATTCCTAGATAAGATAAAAAGTTAGCTGCGAGTTATAATACTAATAGAATGTCAATATGTTTGTAATTTTAAGCAAAAAATTACATGTAAGTTATTATCGAACTATAGATTATTCTGAGTATAGTGCTTAAAAATCAAAAGAATTGAAATAACACTAAATTCACGATTTATTGTTACAATAGACCCGCCCCTAGACAAAGCTTAGAGAACCTGTATGATAAATCCGCCTCTACCCGAAGGAAAACCGGAGAAAAACCCGGGCCAGGATGGGAAACCCGGGCCAGGATGGGTATGCCAGAAATTAGCATACTTAATTTCGTTTATTAAATAATCTAAATAAATTATAAGTAAATAAATTATAAGTTAATACTCTATTGATGATCCCAACATAAATTTACTGTACTATGTACACTCTTTTATAAAATGCTTGTTTGATTCCTGTTTTTCTGTAAACACATTTTGAGTTAATATTCACGTTTAATAATAATGTTCAATTGTTCTGTTGCTACATTAATTTTCATTGTATTTCTGGTTGTTTATATCTGATGACGATTTCACTCACAAATCAAAACATTTTATATTTAAGAAACACAATAAATTTATATTGTGGTCGTCCAAAATAATTATAATGTATTTATTTAATACCGTTCATATAGTGAAAATGTAATCATAAATTTAAAAAAATTAATATCCTTTGTTTTCTATGAAGTTCAAAACATTAATAAGTGCAAAATGAAGTCAGTTTGCCTTTACCCAAGAAAATGCCATTCTCTCAATACATCTCAGATCCTCGTGTATTTCTGGTTGAGACAAACACCTGCGTAGAGTGTTGTTCTGGATCTGAAGGTTACATGAAGTTTGTATATTTAGTCAGCTGGAAAAGAGAACATCGTAAGGATAGCTCCACGAAATTCAGGAAGTAAACCAGATCACCTGTCAGTCTGAGAAGTCAACATAGAAAATAACAATACTTGGATAAATTTAATTAAATGACGAGTTCAAAATTTGTTTTGTGGCAATATGAAAGGCTTTTGAAAACATTCTTAAGATTATTCCTTCTATTTTTATGCATTTTGAACGGATGAACTAGTTTATTCTTTTTCATCAGTCACAAATCTGTGGCATTTTTTCCTTGTGCGGGAATTTTATTCATTCATTTTATTAGTCTCAAATATTTACTGCACAAATATCTACAATTTATTTTGGAATAATAAATGGATAACCATACGAATTTATTAAATAATTTATTTTATAAATATTAAATCTGACACTGCCCTTGTGTCCTAGATAGGAATTGATGGGATGGTCCCTTACTTGTTTCTGGAGATTAACTTAATTTGTTGCCCCCCTCACCTGTGGTCACAGGCAGTTTGAAATTGCTTCTTTTACAATAAAGATTTTTATTTAAATTCATTACAGGAATAATAATATCATTTTAGTTCAGGATATTTTTAGTTACTTTTAGACATTCAAATTAATGAGCTGAGTGATTATTACTCTCCAAAATATATTTCTTCTTTTAGCAGATAAGCCACTTGCAAAAATTAGAATCATTGCAGCACAGTTGTTTTCTGAATAGTAGATAAATAAGCATTATTCATACTTCATTTCTAAAAAGTACTTTTCTTAAATACTTTTCTTTTGTTCACTTTCTGCATTGTTAGAAGATGATGATTTTCCAGTCAAGTGATTCAGAAAATGTAAAAGAGTATTTAATTTAATTAAGTTATTTAATTAAATCAATACAATTTAATTAAAAAATAGTTAAATTGAATGTTGTGTTTCCTATGCTTCTAAGAAACGTCAATGATGCTAGAGACAGGGTTATATCCAGCACTTTGGTTCGTTTTTATAAGCTGATGAAGTCATTATCCGGGAATGGGTGGTTGGGGATTAAATAGATTAATCATGTCTTAAAATATAAATAATATACAAAATTACTAGAATAAAATATTAACTGAGTGAAAATGTTTAATTGTGTAATATTGTAACTGAGAGTAATTTTTTGTCCTAAATATTCTACTTTCTTCTCTTATACGTTCAGTTATCAATCAAACGAGCGTAGTGGGATGTAATACAAGGAATAAATATATGTAATTTTCTAACGTCAATGTGGGCAGAAGGGCTGCTCAAATGCAACGGTGGTTATTTGCACTCCGTGAGTTCTAGTGCCGCAGTGAAATCTAGCAATTGTGATTTGAACTAATAGCCGTTGCGTATAGGAATCTATTTAAACCTAAAACTCTCTTACAACTAGAAAAAGAGTCCGCACTATGTACATCTTTGCGGCATCGAAGGATACAGCTCGCTGATCACTTGTGAAACTGTTGTAATAAATACAACTATGTTTTTATTTATCCAAAAAATGTATTTTGAAAAGGCAATTGTTTCACACGTTAATGATACGTGTAAAATACGTCAGTTTCATGTGGTGTAAAGCCAATGTACACCATAAATTTTCATGTGATAGCTCGATTAGTGAACAGTCTGCTTCTGGATATAGAACTTTGGGGACAGTATCAAAACTAGGATGTCAAACTACACCGATTTGATTGATTGAATGCTATACAGGAGCGTTGATTTCATTCGAGTTAAGTAAAACAAAACAAACGTTCTAACAAACGAAAATCGAATTTCACTAGCACGGAGAACAGATTTAACTAACCATATGATGAGAATTAGAATCTCCACATTATCATCCCCATAACATCAATATTATCGACAGACTATTCAGAAACTACCTACCCCTAAAACCGAGATAGGCATATATGTAAGTCAGAAAATATTGTAAGGAAACTTGGAAGTTCATTTATATTGAATCGTTTCCGGGTTAATCATGAAACAGCAGAGCATTGTGGTTTAGTAATGACTCAAAAATTACACAAGTTTCTTTGCAATATTAAAATACCAATGTACCCTAGTTACAATTTCGTGTGTTTAAAGAGGTTTCCTATGGCTTGTTCTAATAATACATCCATACCGCATTGGCTCTCACTCATGTAGGCGAGCACTTCTTCGCCTCATTTCTCCCGCCTTGCACTCCGCTTGCCTCCGCCTTGCAAGAGGTCGTTGCCTTCGCCTCTCTGGATTTACTCAGCAGCGGATTCCGAAAAATAAGCATCAATGGGCCACACGCCAACAGGCGAGAGATTCTTGACTCATGAGGTGATGCGAATGAAAACACAAGAGGAACGGATGTTGAATAGGAGGGAGAAGGGTTAAAAAATTGAGTTCTGTAGTCCCGATGTTAGAATACATCTGTTTTCCAGGTGGTTCCCAGGAAGCCCACTGAGACACCAGTTCTTTATGAATGGGAAGGTCAATTGGGTAAAGCCAAACACACGATATTATGACACATTTATTGATAATTGTACCAGACAATAATGGTAACTAGAGCGTACAAACAAGGAGAATAGTCTCCTCTGTTAATAAAGTATGAATTTCTTTCCGCGCATCATTGGGTTTGAATTATATTTAGTGACAATGTGTGTGTTCCTCCTTTTCCATTGTCTTGAAGGGGTCGGAGATGGAGGATGATGTGATGCCTCTTTTGATATGACAGGGGAATTACAAGGCAGCCGGATGCCTTCCCTGACTCACCTCCCTGAGTCGGGTGATGAATGAATGATGATGAGGTGGAATGGAATGGGATTACCCCGAGAAAACCTTACGCGAACCCCGCGATTCTACTTAGATCACATCGTCCACCACCGCGAATTCTACTTAGATCACACACGGTATGAACCAGCGTCACCAGAGGTAGAAGGCGAGTAAGCTAGCCACTCTTACACGGGTCGCCCAACTATACTTAAAGACAATGTACTCATGAAATTTATACA
>NNCF01126114.1:629174-687180 GCA_002313205.1 Laupala kohalensis
ATATATGTGTGTGTGTGTGTGTGTGTTGGAAAAATTTAAAAATGATACAGATAACTAAAATGTAATACTCGTTAAATAACTAAATCCTTAAACAAATTTATAGGTTAAAAAAAATTTCAATGGGAACGCAGCACCTGATGTGATGACTCAGCTAACCACTCATGTACATAAATTATGCAAAACAAGGAGTAACGGTAAAATAAATTATTTAATATGTTATAAAGATATCAATAACGGTGAATAATTTAACACTGCCTGTTGTTTGTTATCACTTAGCGTCCTTCGCAAACATTATGTGTTAACCGCACGGCATATTTTTCTTCATAGTTTTCTCCGTTTAAGGAAAGGTTTTCCTGGAAAAAAATTACACCCCTCAGGTTTACAACCAGGAATTACACCGGCATGATAAATCAACTGTAGTACCCGCAAAGGGCTGTTATGCAAACTCGTTTATTTCTAGATACGAAGAAGTTAAGTCACCAACAACAAAAATTAATAAATAACAACTAACGACCCAATTTATGGATGATTTCGATTTATTCTCTGTATTTTCAATACACTTTCAGAACATGACGTTTCGACTAGTGATTAGAGTCGTCGTCAGGCGTAAACAAGCCCAGGTGTCGTAAGCCTCAATTTATTTATTTATCATGATATCTCAACGAACCTAGAAGTAGAACCATTCAGAAATGCCGAATCATGCTCAGGATTCGTATTTTACTCATCTCGCCTAACTCGATACCATCTCTATTGCCTTGAATACAGTCTTGAGCTGTTCATTCATTACTGATCACGGTGGGCATTCGGTGCATTATTATCATTATTATAATTATACTCGTACTCATATAATTATTGTACATCATTTATGTTCACAAATTTCACAAGAACTGTAACGAATTAAAAGAACGCAATGATCCCATGGAATAGTTTTCCGTTCCTGTATTTCTCTGTCCGATTTGAAAACTTTCCGTGACCGACTGGACACACAATAATATAGTGACCGAGTAGACACACAATAATATACTTTCATGCGTGTGATATGCGAATCATTTATTCAATTATGATATAAATCACTAAAAATTACCTTCTCAACCAATGACCTACACTTTCTTAAACTCGAATAACCCTATAAATTCTGAAACCTTATCGTATAAGTTGTAACCTTCTTGCTCTAGGTAGTTGCTGATCGACTTCGTATAGGAGCACGTACACGGGACTAGTGAATGCCGCTTTTCAACACATGGAGCATTTTTTTAAACTGTTCATATAGATTTGATACATAAACTCTCAAATCAAAAATACTTTTAACTTAACATGTCATTTGTTTATATACATATAAACGATAATTCACGGGACAAAATTCTTTTGGCAAGGTTTCATCTCGACGTACTCCAGTGTGCAGAGACACGAAGAGGTGTTAAAAAGCGGTGTTCACTAGATGACAACAATAAGGGCCAATATTGTCCGTCTCAAACAGTTACAATAATAAATACAATATGAATAATAAATAATGAATAATAAGTATAAATAAATATAACTTATAAAATAAAAGTAAAGAGTTCTACAAAAATTTCCGCAACAGCACATTTTTATGTACAAAGGAAAATTATGGTTAAATTATAGTATAAACTGTTTTCAAAATAAACGTATTAAAAGATTTCAGTTAACGTGAGTAATTCAAGAAGGTAAAAATAAATCATCATCAATTTAAATGAATGATATGATTTCTCCATTTAAGAAAAATGAAAAAAGTCTTTAACTAGTAAATAGTGGACGAATAGTTAAACGCTTGTAAAATTTAAGCTATTCGGAAGTTTTACCAGCATCAGCCGCCACCGTTGTGTGTGGCCTCGGAAGGACCAGACATGCACTCAATGCGTGAGGTGCTTCACGTGAAGCAATCATTTTAGATTTCCCATTTCCTACTATTAGTATAAGTATTTCCTACTGAAGTATACAGAAGAGTTAGAAAGCAACATAACAAAAACACAGGAGTGAAGTCTGGGAGGGTTGCTGATAGATGTATCAATAATTTCGATTAAGTCACGATTCATGTTGTATTATTGTAGTTAACAAAATTCCGGAACTTCGATGCACTATGTAAAATTCCATTTTTCGTTTACTTTAAAATAATATTCAAGAATAGAGAGGGCTAAATTGTTTATATATTATTAACTACACCATATTCGATGTACGGATAATTCGAACACGCATAGTGAGGCATTGTGCTCTGGAGTGAATGAAGATTTAGCGTTAGAAAATAGTTTTTTATTTGATGACTCTAAATTTAAAATCGTTCTACCATTTACTCCCTTCTTTCTGGCAACGCAAATTTTGCGTGCAACAAGTGGTTGCTTGCGTTTTTCATACGACCTAATTTAAATGGCCTTTGAGAGATGCGCGATGCGACCGTTGATATTCAACCATTCATATTCAATTCTCAGATTTGCTACCAACATAACATTTCAATTTCAAAAGAGCTTTAATTTCACATGTATAATTTCTAGGAATTGGGTTTCTTGCAGTTGGGTCGGAAAAATATATACAAAATTATATCATTTTCCCAACGTTTCGACTATTTATCGTAGTCATCATCAGGGCTATATAACAAAAATATTTACCCAGTCACATATTTACATAACCATCTTCATAGGATAACACACATTTACTCAAAATGGCGCACCTAGCATTTAGTATCTTGTAATTAAGGGAAAAAAACGTTGTAATGCATATAATATATAATATGTTTTTGTTTTGTTTTTAATAATAATAATATTTGTTCTTAGCAGTGTAATGAATATAATGTGATAGGATTATTTGTTGGTATTAAGTATTAAACATTCATTAGTTGGTAGTGTTACTGGGTTCTGTTTGTATGATTTAAAGTAGTACTAGAGAAGGTAGAATTAAATCTCAAAAATAGATGAAATCGACATAAATAAACAGAGTAACGTGTACTTATTGTGATTTCAACTAGAAAAAACACTTCACTGGCCACTTCAATGAAATAATTGCAAATATAATTGATGGAGTAATACATTACGTCTTACGGAGAAAACACTTGTTTTCGAATAAATACCAACTTTTTTAAATAATAAAAGTGATGGTATTTTACGTCCATTTGTAGTAAATTCTCCATAGTGTTTTTATATTACTTTTATCTATATATCACCGGGCATTTGAGAGAGCTATTTAACGTTTTAAGAGGCGAGATGCATTAATAACGACACCATTGTGCTCGGCCGCCATGTTTGTACATGTTCTTATACATTTCAAACGAGTCAAGCGAGTGCCTGAATATCGTTTATACTATATTATTAACTGATAGATACAAATTAAATCATGTTCGTTCTTCGTTAACCTATCGAATGTAAATACAATTAAATACATGTTGTTGCGTTTGAAAGCAATCAGAAGAATAATCAAGAAACCAATCATGTTCTCCCTTATTTGACTAATTTGGAGTGCTGATTCCGCCTTGTCTTGTAAATTTATTCATTATGATGCTATATGCCAGGTGCGCCATTTTGAGTAAAATGTGTGTAACCTCCATGGAGATGGTTAAGCAGATATGTGACTGGGTAAAAAATTTTCATTGACGTATGTATTGGATTAGTTGATCGTGATGCAATTATGGTAGAGAATGTATGCTCATTGTACGTGTCCATGTTTTGTTATGTAGCCCTGATGATGAGTAAAATAAATAGTTCAAATGTTGGCTAAGTTATATAATTTTGTACATTTTATAAAATTGTTTGGCCTAACTGTAAGATACCGATTATTATGGCCGATAACCTGTCAAGTATGCATCAATATTTATAATATATGGCGGGGTTTAGAACTCGTGCACCGTAGAAAATATTGTGCCTTTATAGGAAATAATATTGGAACAGACAAAAAAATGCAAAATGCCATATGTGGGTATTAATTTTTCTTTAGAATGATTCACTGTATGGATTTGATTCTTTGTATGGTTATGAGATTTTGTTTTCCTTTTACGATGGTATGAACAAAAAATACAAATAACGTATATATGCCTACGCGAGTCAGCTTTCAAAATGTTGTACACGAGGCAGCTACTTTTGTGTTCAATGTGTTGTCTTGCACTTGGAAAATGTGAGCCACATTATTATTAAAAATTGCAGCATTCTCCTGTGTCCCCAAGATGTACGAATTGCAATAAATACTCAAAATAAACGTATGACAAAGAAGTTTCTTCATTTGCTTTGAAGGATATGTGGGAGTGGGATGTAACTAAATCTCGTAATAATCTCGTTTATTGCTATTGCGCTAAGCGAGCTACAAAGGCGCGTGTGCGCGGACGGGCGGCGAGGCGAGTACTGACCGGAGGGCGGGTGCCCTCCGGCTTCGCCGCCCTTCTGTCTCGCAGATGTTTAGCACGTCGGCCCCGACTTGCGGACGCGTTGCAGCCGGGGCGGTGTCTGTGTGGGTGGAGATGACGTCACAAATATTCAATGTCTCTCTTGACAATTTCAGGATTTTGTATAGATACTTAATGAAGTAATGGATATTTTTGTTCACGAAGAATTATAAACATTCTTCATTTGGTCCGATGATTTGGTGCTTGATTTCCATTTTTCAAGTTCCTCTCTTGTGTAGTCAAATATATTCGAAAAAAATAAAAGCAACCATAAAATATTCGAAAACAACGTTTTTCCTGCATAAACGCTTAATTATTTTCCCATATTGAATGTGTCAAGAAAATGTGATGGAATATAACTTAAAATCTGTTTAACTTTTCTGTATCAGGTGGAACAAAAAAATCAAATTAATTAGACCTCTATTACTAATGTCAATTTTGAGACCATTGACTTCCACTTCACTAAACAACAGTGAGGAGTAACCTATCGAATGTAAATACAATTACCAATTCTCTCACTTTATATGATGTTTAATTTGAGTGAAAAACAATCAATTTTAACTGCCTCACACATTATCGCCAAAGTATTCGGATTCATTCTGGGGTATCCATCTCATTGACCTGTAAATGAAAAGTTCATCGAGCGGAATCTGTCTGAATAACGCTGCGACTCGGCAACTGACGTAAGCAACACTAAATTGAATGCGCCTGAGAAATATCTGATATCGATTTTCATATTTATCTGTTGAATGCCATCATAGGAAGGCGTAAAACCACCTGTGGCTAAAGACCGCAACAAGAAACGGGGGTAAGAAGGCAGGAATTGTTTCAGTCGGTGAAAGTTCATTGGCTCCTGGATGTGTGTGGAAAATTTTAAATGTTCACTTACATGACTGATATTTATACTCTAAGGCAGGGGTCTCCACATGACTGGATGAGAGCCTCCATTTATACGTTTCATGTCGAAAGGGGATGAACACATTTCGTCAGAAATGTAAAAATAATCTTATTGTCATGTATTCTAATTATAACAAATATATTTTAAAACATAAGCACAGCGAGATATGTGGGATATGTTCCCAAGCTATGAGTAAAATGTTTCCCCAACGTAGATCACTCTAATTACCTCTATATTGTAATTTTCTGAACTTCAATAAAGATCAAGTTTGGTTATGTACAGTTTGATACATAGATACAATTCTTCGAAGTCTCGCTTTTAGTATAACTTTCTTCTGGAGGGCTATGCACGTAAATCTGTGAAACTGGTTGACAATTGTTTCTTCTGACCATCGTACTGTACCATTTTTTTCTGTTGTAGTATTTGTAAACGGTAAATATAGCGTGCTTTTGAAGCTTATCTACATGGAGCGATAGGAAGTAAGAGCTGGGTGGTTAGCTATTGTTAGTAGGAGGACCGATTAGCTGGGTTTACCAACAACGTGGCCCTCGTGGAGGGGTTAGTAGAAGTAGTTAGTAATAGTTAAGAGTTATTGATTCTAGGAGGGGTGGATAGACGAAGGAGGGCTTTTCAGTAGTCACAGCTACATGAACTGTGTCATAATATGAAAAGCTACAAATTTTTTCTGGTCCCACCGAGAATTGAACCCGGGATGCCTTGGTAATGAGCAAGAACGCTACCACCTGAGCCACCAGGGGGGGCTTGAACCACTTTGATCTGCAAGTGACTGAGGGCTGATAAAAATTAACAAATTTTAGGAGAAAATGTTTTGTAAGGATTTCACGAGCCACGGAAGCGGGATGGATTCTAAACTTTAACAGAGTGATTATGTCCCTCGATCCGTATGTTGGAGATCTCTGCTTTTTTTTATTTTTTTTATTTTGTGTGTGGGGCTTTAGGGCTCGTCAACAGCGAGGTCATTAGAGCCCTTAAAACTTGTACAGGTAGGGAAAATGCAGTTACGCACTAGAGAGAGCCAACATGACTCTCCCCGCGTGTGGGACTCGCCGAAAGACTCAGCCATACCCACTACAAACCCTCCTGCATTACAACTCAAAACACAAATTCCAACATATCGCATAACTTTACTAAAAACATTAAAAAAAAGAAGAGGAAAGAGGAAAATGAAAGATACCCTAGCCCTAATAGCGTCGGGATCGAAAAGAACAAGAGGTGACCAAGGGAGGTCAGAAAAGAGAAAGGAAGGAGCATGGCACAAGTAAGTGGGAGCAATGCCAGACTCAGTCTCTGCTTTAGCCTGGTGGTAGGTTTCGTAAGACTTTGTGATCTACGTTTTAGAGCGGTACAGAAATCATTTCCATGGAGTATTACTTCCTTCCCGCGGCTACATTATGTGACTTCCTCCTTCCGCCGACCGCTAGATCGTTTGGCGCAGGAAACGTGAATACGTCACTGAGACGAGCGTGCTTACTTCTATAGTGGCCTCGTTTCTGCGTTTTTCGACTGCGCGACTGCACTGGCTAAATTTAGCGCATTCGCGATAGCACTCGCCGCCACCGCACCTCCTTCGCCAGACGCGGCAGACGCATCGAAGCGGGAAATCGGTTATGCTTACAAGTAAAGCAGGACATTATGTGTATTCTGGTACGTGAAAGAAGGGAGTACCTGTTCTTCAATGCTCGTATTTCATTACTCTCAAGCGTATGTTCTTCAGTAATCAATATTACATTTAGTCAAATGATCTTGTGTAATCATATCTTATTATATTCAACGAGTAATATTCCAATGTAACTATATATGAATGAATATTCTTTATAAATCTAGTTTTTTTTTTCAAACACAAATACTACAACTTCAAATTTCGTGTCTTACAACACAAATACTCAACTTCAAATATTACAACAAAACATCTCATTTAAACCACTCAACTTTTTATCTTATCTAGGAGTTTGCTGAAATTTTCAAATCGCCTCTGCCTTAGGTCCCTTGATTGGAATTGATGGGGTGGTCCCTACCTTGCTTCCGGAGAGTAAATTAGTTTTTTGTCCTCCATGTGGTCATACGCAGTTGTTACTGCTTTTTGACAATAAATTTATTATTATTATTATTACAATATAAAAGAAGTAAAATACGGCGTCGTCACAACCAAACGAGTTATTTTCTCCCAAACCATTTTCGTCAGCGTTTGTGTCATCATGAGTGGTTCTGCTTTTACGCTGCGAGGGAGTGAACGAGTGTGCGTAGCGTAAAAGCAGACCCACCGAAGATGACAGAAGTGCTTTCGGAAATTGTTTCGGAGAAAATAAATTGGTTAGTTGTGACAACGCCGTCTTTTACTTTTATTTCGAAGTCAATCAATATATCACCAATTACAAAATTAAACAAATATACCAATAAAAACCAAAGTATCGGTTGTCACTTAACCTGAGGAACATACACCTTGAATCAATAAAGTTTCTATCTCGAGCATTCATCCTGTAGGGGATGGTAAATGAAATAACTTTTTTTCTAACATGTAACTTGAGTGCAGGCGGGTAGTGACTAACAAAGAGATTTGTCTCTTATTTTATCAGTTGCACTATCATAAACAATGTGACACTATCATAAAAGAGTTCATTCCTCAAAGAAGATTCTATGNCTCTTATTTTATCAGTTGCACTATCATAAACAATGTGACACTATCATAAAAGAGTTCATTCCTCAAAGAAGATTCTATGCAACAGAATACAAATGTATTGAACGTTGTAGCACCAGAGTTCAAACGAACTGGGTCTCATTTTCTTAAAATTTGTTTCCGGGTAGAAAATTACAATACCTTGATTAGGCAAACCGCTAAACTTGTACCCGAGTCAGTGAACTGCTCCTATGGAGATGTTTTTCATTACGTAGAAAATTACCGCCGTATTAGTACAGAAGATATCCGTAGTGCACGGCACGCAAAGTAAGGGGGCGGATTTTCATACAATAAAGTATCGTTCACTCAGATATTCGCATTTACTGAGTATTTTCGACATGGTATCAAATGGATTGAAGAGTTTTGTTTATTTTTACTTGTTCTTATATTTATATAAATTCCAGTAAGTAAACATTATTATACGCTTAGCACTACCAAGCGGAGCAAAGTAATTGAAAAAAATATCACTTCTATATTCGTAAGACCCTTTCATATTTGTTTCATGAGATTTATACATTGTTAGCACTTTTTAAATAATTCGTAGTGTGTCGTTAGGACAGAGTGTTTCATATACCATAGTTCTTACTTTATCATAAGTAAAATAGAAATAATATAATGTGGAATACATAATAATCCCCTACTTTGCAATCTACCAATACATAATGAAAATATAGTGATCTAAAATCATATCAAACGAACAACTGGGTGATATTACTGGTCGAATAAGTATTCACAAAAACATTGCGGCGCGGGAATTTGGGTAGATAAGCCACACACTACGGAAGGATGATGAAAAGCCAAGCAAGAGAGCACTACAACAGAATCCAAGGTCAACGAAGAAAGGGAGGTCCTGGACTACATGGAGTAGAACTTCGTTACAAGAAAGTGAGTGAGTGACTTACAACCCATTGCCAAGGAGAATAAAAAATGGAAAAGACTTGTAGATAACCAATGTTCCTAAACAGGAATAATGGATCATATTATTATTATTATTATTATTTCGACATTTATCTAATACTCAGCCCTGTCGCTGGATATTATTCACCTGCCATTTTATTTTTGGCCAGGCTTTACTTTAGGAAAGGCAATTCAGCCCGATCCCTTATTACCCACTTCATCCCTGCAACACCTGTTACACTATTCCACTAAACTTAGACCAATAGTATGTACTTATAGTTTAAAACGATAAAAAATTTCTAACTATATGGCACGTTTGCAATATGACTGCTTCTTGACCTCTTCTAGCTATGTTCGTGGGGAGTCCTAAATCTGCCAGAGTTTTTGGAAACACTCCCTCAGCCGAAATCACTATCGCATAGATGTTTACTTTGTCCAGCTTCCAGATTATTATTATTATTATTATTATGTAGTGATATTCACTTCACAGCTCCAAAGGTGTTCTAATTGGTTCAAATTTGTAACTACAGATTGTTACCCCTCTCTAAAGGATTTGATGCACTTTCTTAAAATGTGGGCTGTGCCAAAAAGAGCTCTTGTATTTCCCATTCTCTTGGTTTGCCTGGTATGGAATCTAAATGCTTCTTTAAATTTACAGATAGTGCACCAAGTACAATGACAGGGATAATCTTCGTTTTAACTCCCCACAGCCTGCTAATTTCAATAGCCAAATCAGCAACTTTTCTGCTTCTTTCTGCGCTAAATATTTATCAGTTGGCCCTGCTACGTCAATCAGCAAGCAGGTTCTGCTTTTCAGGTCCTTGATTACAGTATCTGGTTTATTGGCAGGGATGCATCTGTCGGTGTGGATTTGCTGATTGAAAAGTATCGTGATTTCCTCTGTGGTTGATACTTCCCTTAGTTCGTGTTTATACCAAACTTCCAAGGTTGGCAAAACTAGATTTCTGCACGTCTTCCAGTGAATGTAATTACAAACTTTGTCATGTCTCTTTATGTATTCATGCTTAGCTAGCTGAGGGCATCCAGAAACTAAGTGGTCAATTGTTTCTGAGTGAGTCTGGCATAATTTGTCATCAACTGTAATATTCAATAAATGTTTCTCATAATGCCCGGTTCTAAGAGCTTGGTCTTGCGCTGCAATGATCAGTGGTTAAGTCTCTGGTTTTAAGTTCCCTCGTCTCAGCCATCCATGAGTTCCTTTCGTATCTACATTGGGTTCATTTATTCTCCTTAGATATTGTCCATGTAGCTTCTAGTCATTCCAATTCGTTTTCAGGTTTTCCTGAGAAAGTTTCTTCATATCAGCTTTGACCATTTGTTCTTCTGTATTCAGGGATATTTTCTTTAGTTGACAATGTAATTCATGCATATTACTTATTATTATTTTATTTTTATTATTACTATGCAACAAATTAGTCGGCGTTTTCAAATATTGCAGAGAACTAATTTTCAATTAGTAACGTGTATACGTTAATAAAATATTTGATTCATTTCATGAGATTTTGAAGAATGTTAAAAGTATTTGCACATCAAAGTCATCCAAATACTAAGAATAATTTTGCTACTAATTCAATTTCCTTCTTCCCTAACAATGAAATTTTTTAATGAAGTTAATATTTCACGTCTGGTATGTTTTTACTCATTTCCAGCTATTTAAAATCTATCTCTTATAAAATATTTTGATTAGCTTATCTAATTTATTATGCTAATCTACCTTTAAAGAAAACTAGCATGCAAATAGTATGCACGCGAAAAACCTCAAAGTCTGTAAATCTAAGCTGTGCCAGCCTCTCTTCAGAGTGTTACTATAAATTTAATAATTCAGACATAGATTTATAATTCCTATTTCTAGACTATTGAAATTTGGAGTTTTAATTTCGAATATAGAATGCTAACCTGATCAGCATAAAAAATGCAAAATAGCTTAAGCGAAGACAAGACTCTCTTGAAGGAATGAAGAGATTCTCGGACACATTATTTTGTCTTTGTGACTGCTTTTTAATTTTATATGTACCTGACTTTGAACTGAGAGCAAGCAATACTTGAGTTGATCATAATTTAGTTTCAAATGGCTCTACATTTAATGATAGGAATAAAAACGTCATGGAGGTATAGCAATCAAACAATGATTTACATGTATTTTAATTTCTTTGTCGAAAAAAACACAATTCAGATCTCAGTACTCATTGAACCATCAAAGTTAAAATTTTTGATTTGCGAGTTGCACGTTAATTTTTTTATAATATGGACTCAGCATATGTCGCATTAAAATGATATATGTGACAAAGACCCCCTTCGCTCTCGAAAAACGGTGAGATTCTTAACATCACCAAAATAATAAATTATATACCAGTCCATATTTTATTTGTAAACATATTTTATGTAACTATTTATGTTTAAATCATGTTCATTTGTTACGGTGATAAGCTAATATTTGCTGTTAAATTTTTTACTACAGATGAAAGCCCCCATCTTGGTTCAAAATGTTGTGTAAAGAAAATATCACAATAAATTTGTGAATTGTCCAAGAAAGGAATACATTTTAGAATCCCAGATTTAAAAATGGACGCAAATAGTAGAAATAACACCACCAAACTTCCGAATACATGCTGCCAACTTTTACGAAGAATATCCAATGAGCGTGCGCATAAGTGGCAGTGCTGAGCGGCGCATGCTTGAGGGTGACATAACGCGGTGAGCGGTTTGCGCAAGCAGGCAGAAGGCGACGTCGGCGTCGGCGGGGCGGGTGCTGGCTACTCGCCCACTCGAGCGGGGGCGGGCGTCGCTCCGCCGCCGCCGCCATCCGCGACCGAAATACCTCTTGGCGGTGGCGGTGGTGATGGGTGGTGTCGTATAGACAAGGGGAATGGGGGGGGGAATTCAACTATGGTGACGATGTGACAGTGGACGCAAGACAGGTTGGGAGAAAAGTGAAGATACATGGCGATCCGAGCTTAAAAAGCAAGCAACTGAGATTCGGTATTATTACCAAAATTTCTATTTATTTACTAATAAATCAAAGTACTCTATTCCACTTTTCCAGCGTTTATTTTACTTAAACCCGTTTGTCCTGCTGTCACGCTCAAATTTTTTAGTTTCCAATCAATTTTTGGCTCCTTACAGATGAGTTGGAGCTTTGAATTTTCGTAGAGAACTTTCTTTCAAAGATCAATGCAATATTATTAAAACCTTATGGTTCTATCCGAATAAGTCGAAAAGTATGAGATAAAAAATACAACGAAATTTCTGGACGGGATTTATTCTACTTCGTTGATGGCAGTATTTGATTTAAAATATACTCAATATTTTATATCAAACTTTACATTTATAATACTAAATTGAATATACATTAATCGATATATGATAAATATAGGTTTTACATAACTCGAACCACTTAAGTTCTACGAACATTTAAAAAAAATTTAATCAACTTATCACAGCTTGACTTGAAATGTTTATTTCTTTTACTGAAAGAGGTGACTGAATGAAAAAATATATCTAAAATAAGATTTTAAATGATTTGCATAAATAAATAATATCTAAAATACGATTTTAAACAAGAGTACGAAAAGAACATACAGACGACATTGGAAAGATTTTCTTTTTTGTGTATTTGTTTGACGGATTATTAAAGAAATGCAAAGGAAGGGACGTGTTTACGGAAAATTTTGAAGTGTTTATTATTGATGTAGTAATCATTTTCACACATGTGGATTGACTATAATAATGGAGATTTTTTTTAAAAACTTACTTGTTATACTTTCATTAATTGTTTCATTCGGAAGTGTTGTTAAGAAATTTATTATGAAACATATAGGAATGAGAATTAATGGAGAATAAAATGTTGTATGTAGACCGAATAGTGGGTTGATTCAAGAAATATTTCGGCAAAATTTTTCTTCTTCAATAAATCTTGGAGATAGCTGAATTTGTTGAAGTATATTGTGAGTGGGTTTGGTTCTTGTAGAGAGATGAAGAATTATTACTCTTTCTATGACCTCCGACTGGCAGGGTATAAGGTAGATGGCGTTTAACACACGTTTAACGTGGGTTGAAATATTCGAAACAAAAGTCAGTTTAATGTGTATTTTTGTATGAACACATTTGAATCGAATTGATTCTGAAAATATTCATTGATTCGTGGGAAATATTCAAAGTAAAGGTTAAAAAGTATGATGAGCCGAGAAATTTTAAAGAGCATCTAGTCCAATTAATGATATCAACATGTCTCATCCATAAAAATGAAAAGATAGATTGTTTGATCAAATAAATTGTTCTAAGAAACCACATCAAAAAATTATGATAAGAGGGAGCCACTCTAGTGTCTATTCATCCGATGTGAAGGAAAACAATATTTCCAAACTGAAAAATTTGGATATGAGATCAAAACTGATCAATTCGTTGAGGAAATATGTAAAAGTAGTGCCGGGTGATGTTCTTGACAGAAAAAAAGAGGTTCAATGAATTTAAGCCTTCTTCCTTTGGAATTGAAGTATAAACATAATGCGTTCTATTGTAGATTGACTTTATATATAACTTCCATAGAGAAAAATATACGTAGTTAGAGAAAGTAATAACCATTTTGAAAAGATATATCAATGTCATTGTCTAATGCATAAATATACAATATTCATCCGATAGGCGAAAAAAGCCTTTGTTGGAATTCATTTTTAGACATCAATGACGCAGGAGAGAAGCAATAATGACGCGAAGACACCAGTGACGCATTTGGTTAGAATGAGTCACAGCACCTATTGTTAGAGCGGTTAACCGAAACCTAGTGTTGTAGTCACAGGCACTTCAGAGAAGATGCAATGCATCCTCCATTTAATTTAAAAATATATAAAATAAGTCAAAAGAATTAAACAGGTTGCGAAACTATACTATATGCCCTAGTGCATTGTATATCCTCAGGTTTCACGAAAAGTTTCGCAATTTATTAACCTCAGTTCAAGGAGGATGAGATGTAGCCATAATGTTGAATATGTAGAAAGTATTTTAACCCAGGGACAGAGCTGTAATTCGTATAACTATCCGTTGAGAATGCCTGGGAGGAAGTCATTGAGGCACGAGCAAAAATGGGTTAATAGGTCATTCATCTGTGAAAAACAAAGTATCGGTTTATCAATTTCGGTTGTTACCCTCCAACGAACCTTTATCTCGGCAACTAAAATTGTGTTTTATGAAGCGACAGGTGATGCACATTAATTTCGAAGATTTGAAATTTGTGATTCAAATTTGTATAAGCAGTTAAGATACGATTCAGATACGTTAGACAACATCATACACATGGAAATAAGAGACAATATGTGATGTCAATAAGCAGCGTACATAATGTTTTTACGGTGACTCTGGAACGCTGTTTTACAATGTCATTGGTTACGATGGTGGCAGCGGATGCTGTGGATACACACAGCAAGGCGGTACGACCCTGGCTCTTTTCCAGGTTTCCTCTCCGCTGTGTTTGTATTTGCTTCGGATTGCGACTTTGCAACGCACGGTTGCTGGATCCGAGGAAACGTCGAAGCAAAAAGACGTCAATATTTCAAGCAACATTTTCATTTACTATTATCAACTAATTTGTTGAAATTCGCCACAAAAAATATTATTAAAATGATTATAATTTAAAAGTAAAAAAAACTCGGGAATCACAGGAAACGTGTTGATTTTTAAGAAAAACGACTCAAAGGTGAATATAAAAAATAAAATCAATCCCACTCAGTAACAGAAACAAAGATAACAGTAGAGCAATTCACCAATGTTCTATATTGGGTTAAAAAGTTCAAATATATCAAATAGACTTAACTTGTAAAGAAAACTTGTAAAAAAATCTTTAGTAAAGACAATACTAAATGACAAGGAAATATTTGCCACAGAAACACAACACCGGCAAGATTGAATAAATGATACCTTTCAATGATTAATGGAAGGTTCTGAAAGGGTGGTATTTTTGAAAAGTCAGGTATAGTTTAATTGAAATTAAAGTATCAGAGCAATTGTGAAAAAAACTCATCGTATATTATTTACTATTTTCAGTTATTTATTTTTAAGAATTTTAAATTTCAATAATTTTTTTTCCTAATTTAATAAAATTCACCGACAATCAAACACTGAAATAAATTCGGTGATTGAAATAGTTCTCAAAACGTTGCAAAAAATTCTTCACCGCTCAGTAGTTTCACATCATTCCACAACAATCAATGTAACGGTAAAAGAAATTTCGGGAACATTAGTGTACCAGTTCGAATATTCAATGAATAATTGAATTCAATAAACTGGCATGTTTATAAGAATAACAACTTATGAACGTTTCATGCAGTCTCGGGGTAAAATTAACATCGCTGAACTTTCGTATGAATTTTGTTTTATTTCAAAGCGCTCCAAATGTACAAGCTTCCGCCATTGTTAATACTCAACATTTCCGTGAATCTTCAAGATTCTTTACATTTACCAGAGCATTTATATGGTTTTCGTTGACTGCGACTGTGAAATAAATTTCCCGAGATGATTAAAAATTGATTATCCAGAGAATTCTACCTCATGATGAAATAGTATTAATTTTAATACCGATTATCGATTAATAGGTCTAATTTCAAAACAGAAATCTCAAATAAATTGAACGCATTAATTTAGTCCGCCATCTAGTTCTAGTTCTAGTGGTGGGAAAATATAATACGATGCTGAATGCTTCTCTGGACTAAATTTTCTTGCTTCTAGTTTAAAAGTATATCATTCGTCAAAACATATTTGAGAATGTTAATGCTCATACACAGTGATATATCTAGACCGCAATGAAGGGCGGGCTAAATTTTATATATGTTATTATAAACATTATTATAAACAAATCAAATATATAGTTACGACCTTTTATGTACGAATAATATTTTTATTTGTGTTAAAAAGGTCGTAGTTTATAACTATTTATTTAATTAAATTACATAATGGACGTTTATAGTAGTAGTATTATAAACATTATTATTATAAATATTATTTTAAATATTATAGCAATTTTTTATTTTAATGTAATACATCAATTCATCAAATAGATAATTGACAATTCATTAAATAGTGACCAAATTTATTAAAATGGAAAATACATATTACAGGATAAAGATACATTTTATCAATTTCAATATTATCTATTGAAAGTTCAGGGCCGCCACTGCTCATACACTATATACGACAAAACATCTTTGGGGTTTCGTTTCCCTCAGTCGAAGACTTTCAGGAGTGCCCCGATATTTCCTAGATTTCCTTCAGACAATCGGATTAGAATTTTTGATTTGCCTTTGGAATAACAACAAACTGAATCAACCTCAGACAAGAACATCTGTTTTGGTGACCATGATTGTTAGTTCTTGACGCCGTCTGTTGAAAAGGAGATCGCTCCTTTCAGACGAAGCGGGAATCCCCGGTGCATCCAAGTTCTCGCCAAATGTCATCGACCGAGAGCCATCAAGGACCAAAGCAGGGGCACCGTCTGCCACATGCCGTCGCCGTCTTGCGGACAGCGGTATGTGTGTGGTGGGATGGAATGGGGGTTACGGAGGAATACACAGACCTCCGATTCATGCGACTCATCCACCCGGAGGAATGATCACCTTTAAGTGAGGTGATTCCACAAGGAAAGACCTGATCAAAGCCTTCATAGAAAGAAAATGAGACGGTGCCAACTCTCGATGGATCGGACGAACGATTTCTGTGATATACTGTCGAAGTGTTGATGGGAGGAAAATAATTAAAGATACCGCTAGCATTTCTTTTTTCACGATAACCGAGTCGTATTGTGATTCTGTCTCAGTATTTTTCAATCCAAAAGTATATGTTGTGTATTTGTTTTAGATAACATCTGATTTTTAATTGAAGATTTTAATACATAGTAAATTATGAAGTATAAAAAAATAAGTTGTAAGTTTTATTCGAAAATACTATTTAACTGTTTTACTTACAGAAATGAAAGATATAAGGCTATCAGCCCTTAAGTTTTTTGGGATAAATTAATCATAACACTGTAATTAGATCAAAGCAATTTGAGAAGACAGGGGTTTTTAGTCAAATAATTACTTTTAACTTGATCAAGACTCCACTTTTATAAAAAAATTGTTTAAATTTAATATTGTTGTTATAAGAAATCCCGTATTCCACCTTTAAATACGAGAATCTGTAAATATCAGTTTTCGAAATTTTGGGTTCATCAAAGAATCGATATTATACTAAATGGTTTTGTTGATTTTACATCTGCATCAGCTGTGCCATGGCTTCAGTTTTAAGCACAGATGTAGCTTCTTGAGACTTCGAAAGAAACGTGAGCAGACAGATATAACTTCAATGGAGTTGTAGAACTGTGCTGTCTTGAAAAAGAGGTCAACAAAATTAATGAAAACACTTCTATTTTTCAGATGATTTTTTTAGCATGGTCAAAATTCTCGGAAGCGTAGGTCAATGTGGAATGATACTTTTACAACGGAAATATATCTCAGGCGTTTTATCAGAAGTCAATTTCATTGCAAATTATTTGAGTATTATCAGTCATCTAAACCTGTTTGAACACCTCAACTGTAATAGCTCGTCTTAGGTTACTAATCTTCCTCCCGACAGCAGTTGAAACTCGAACTTCACGCGGAACTCGAACATGAATACTTTGGTTCTCCAGGCAGGGGTGCTACAATCACAGTATTGAGATCCGGTGATAGGGGATGATTTATTGAGTTGTTCTCTTCTAGTATGTTTATCCCTTATTATAGGCGACTATAGGGAATTTAAGTCTATATGGAAAGTTGACTAATTATTTGCTAAGCGGATGTAAGCGACCATGATTTTTGTTTTCTCTGGCGATGGGGAAACAATTTTCGTATGTAATGCAATGTCCGTTCTCCCAGAAGAGATTGACCCAACCGTGATTTGATGGTATCAGTCATTCCAATAAAAATGAGAAATGCACGTCGTCAAAGAAATCATGTGGAGCAAACGTACGAAATTAGTTCGAAAATACGTTTGCATTTAATAATGTTTGCAATAATTTATATACTAAATTTTTAATTTTGCTGAAAAAATTATCTTGAAATACTTCTGACATTTCTATTGTAGTGTAATTTTTTGTACAAATTATGTATCAGAAGCAAGGTACTTCGTATATAATTTCTGAAAAGAGACAGCTCACGGGAAGAAATGAAAAGAGACCACAGATCACTCCCAGAATATATTTTGATTCTAAATTCTGAATTCATGGACTATAAAATCAGAAAATTATTTTCGAGGGAAATTTTTCTTATTAAGAGTATATTAGATATATAAAGCAAACACCACGAAAACAATTCTGATAATCGGAATATGTGGTATTTTGCTCAAATATTGCCTTGAGACTTGTCAGACTGACATAATGCTTTCTATTGATCGAGATCAAAATAAATTAAACATGAAACGTATTATTAACATTGCCTCCAAATTATGTAATTTTGATGTAGTAATTTTGATGATATATTTTGATTTAAAGATTAATCACTAGTTTTATCAGCATTTTGCTTTCCCTTGGTATATTATTTTTTAACATGTTCCTACAGGAAAATATATTCTTAGTCCTCTGAAAAAACAAATTTCGTTCTTAATTATCTTCAGTATCATAGTAAAGAATTAAAACATTTTGAGGGCTAAGAATAACATTTTGATCTTAAAAACCTCTCCCTAAAATCTAGTCGTTTTCATGCCCTGGCATTGACCCTAAAACTTTCGAAGTGCCTTGGATGGATGTATACTCGGCATTTAGTAAGTTATAGTTGTTTCATGCCGCATTTCCAGGACAAATTGCGCTCAGCTCGAAACTCTTTTGAACCTTTTCAAGTGGTCTACCAGAGCAATCTCAACAAATCTAAGTGGTGATTGTTCGCATCGCTGCTAACGTACATATTGCGAGACAATCTCGTTGGCTTCCTCACAGGCCGAAGAGACCTCTGTGCAATGAAAAGAACATGTATGTTCCGAACAGTGTCATTATTTCTGAAAATCGTGACCTTTTCTAGATATAAAGACAACGGTAAGAAAGGTCTTTCTTTTTCAAATAAAACGAACGACTATTCTCTGTTTGGTTGCGAGCACTAATAAAATGTTCAGTAACATCGAGTGTACGAAGTTGCTGAATAATATCCCGGCTCTGGTTTAATATCCCCATCCTGGCCCGGGTTTTTCTCCGGTTTTCTTTCGGGTAGAGACGGATGTTTTATATAGGATCTTTAGGCTCTTATCTAGGAGCGGGGGCTTTTGAAATAATAAATCTTGAATTTAGTGTTATTTGAATACGATTTATAAACACTATTTTCCAAATAATCTTTAGTTCGATAATATTACGTACTTCTGGAATATTTGTTTTTTGTGTTAAATTACAAACTTGTTGATAGTCTATTAGTATTAAAACACGTAGCCAAACTTTCTATCCCATCTAGGAATTTTTGCTGAAATTTTTCAATCCGCCTCTGCCTTAGGGCCCTTGACCGGAATTGATGGGATGGTCCCTTGCGTGCTTCCGAAGAGTAAATTAGTTTATTGTCCTCCACGTTGTCACACGCAGTCTGTACTGTTTTTTGACAATAAATTTATTTATTTGTTTATTATTTATTTAATAGAAAAAAATTCATTTGAGAAAAAACTGAGCTATCCACACACAATTCCATTATGTTATCTCATTGCTCAGTTCAAAAGAGAGTTCAATAGTTGAAACCTACATATCTTCCTATGTTCAGCGATCGATAACTCAAATATGAAAATATTAATGGAACCAAACAAAGTCGGCAAGTATAACACAAAGTATTACACTCGTTGATACGATAAGGATACTGAAAATAAATGTGCCATAATATCATAAGTACTGTTTTGCTTTTAAATTGTTCAGAGAAAGAACTTGACATTTTGACCCAAATGTTTACTAAATAAACCCTAAAATTTATAGTGAAGATTTCTTTAGAAGATACGTTTTAAAGAAATTTCTGATCAAATCTGTAATAATCTTTTCATTAAGCATATATTGTGTATTCATAAACATCTGTGGAAACAAGAAGTAGGGCATAGTGTCCATAAACGATGTTCTGGTATGTGGGAGTTCGTTCGACCTGTTAATTCGTTGTTGATGTTGCACAGAATGACATCGATTTCTTAATCCTATTCGTCGTCAATGTGGCTCATGTGGATGCAGTTGATTTGGAACGAAGGGTGTTCTCGTTTCACTCTTCGTAAGTCACGACGGTTATTTTCAAAGTAACCTACATAAGAGTGGTAATATAACAATAGTCTTACGCATTATCAGTCATGACTTCGCTCAAAGAAATTCATTACTGTATGTTATAATATCCTACAATACGTACATAAAATGTAACAATAATTTTACAATAAATTCATTGTTCAAGTTTTCTGGATTTTTTCAAAGTTTATATTCTATGTTTAGATATTATATGTTACATAAAATGTAACAATAATTTTAAAATAAATTCTTTGTTCACGTTTTCTGGATTTTTTCAAAGTTTATATTCTATGTTTAGATAAACTAAAATTTGAATGATATTTTCTGTACATTTTCAAAAAAAAAATGTTCTTAAAAATGTACGTCCAAGGGAAAAATATGTAAGGTAAATGTAAGTTTAAATAAAAGTGTAAATATTTTTGCAACTACCGGTGATCAGAATACTACGTAAGATGATGAAAGAAAACAGCTGTTGTTGCTCATTTGGACAGTGGCCAAGCAGAACACATGAGTGTATTCATTTTAGCGCAGTGTTGATCCTCATGGTTCTAACAGCAGGTCTTTGGAGACCTCCATAACATTTCTATTCAACTAGCTTCGTGTGACTATTCAGAGTACTTGTTCCGGAAATGATTTCATTTAAGTCGAAATAGAGTTCATTTACATTGTACTCAAGAAATTAAATTAAAAACTTAACAGGTAACATGAATGCTTTTCGTATAGTGTATGAATGCATTAACTACTTTATCCATAGCATTGGATTGTGGTTAAAATCAAAATATTCAATGAGTAAATCTATATAATATCAAATAAATATCATGAATACTTTTAAGCACTTTTGGCGATTGGATGCACGGGATTGGATGTCCCCAAAATCGAACTGAACTCCCACTTCAAATATCCAGAATTGAATAATTTATTGAATATCTTGGATAAGTGAAGGAGTATATTATATTACAGGCGGTGTTCTTTTGCTCCCATGTTTCCTTATATAACTACGAACTACAAAAGGTGAAGCACAATCTGATTTTCATTTCACTATAGCGCCGATAGTTTTGATAATGTTATTAAATTTATAGCAATTTTTCANATTTATATATCTAGAATTGGGAAGACAACGTCAATTTCTATCGAAATAAAGCTGATACATCCTAGACTATTCTTAGTATCATTCTGTAGGGGTTACTTTACGACGTAACTATAAAGACTTATAATTCCATTGGTAATTTTCATTTTATATGAAAACTGATGATCTCCAAAACATGCAAATGAATCAACACCTAATGAAATCTTAATAAAAATGAGTGATGATAGCAAGGTAACCTCAATTTGCTTCCTTACGTTTCCTGGATATTTACTGTTTCAAGGAATTACAAAGCTACAATAAAGCCTTGCATTTCAGAAAGTCACAATTATGAATCTACGAATACAATTTTGAAGAATGAAATATTCGTGTACCACACTTCACTCAATAGACGGAAATTCTGTGGAATACTAAAGTACAAATTCATAGAATATTTCCGAATCACGTTACTTTGTGCTAAAACCTAACAGTCATCAAACTACGTCTTGTCTAAACATGGTTAATGAATCATGTTTTGATGAAACGTTTTTTTATGACAAGAAATATTAGTAGCTAATAACATTTCGAAAGAATAAAATACCAAATGAACGAGACAGTTGAATAAAATACTTCTTTCAATCACTTAGAATTATGCCGTAATTCATCAACCAAAATTTGGTCATTGTCTTTTCCATAAAAACAATTTTATATATCTTTTTCATTATTTATGATTTACTGCGAGAATAGTTCTAAACAGACTTCAACGTGTGCTAATTTTATGAATCGTGTAATTCTGCAATACGAGAGCAAAATCTCGACAGATTGGTACTGGTGACCCCCACCGCTGCCTGGAGCCTAGAGGCCGCTTCACCTCCGCCCACTCCGTGGCACAAGGGAAGGTTTCGCGGCGAGGGAGGCGGTGGCAGAAGCGCGCGTCGCGAGGTCGCTCCGCTCTCATGTCAGTCGCTCGCCGCCGCGGACCTCAGTCGGAGCCACACTTCCAGAGATCGGTGGAACACGTACACTCCATTCTGATGGCGACTATGGCACACCGAGAGGAAGAATCGGCGGTGTACTGGGTACGGCGGAATTTGTGTTCTACGGCTCCTTCACTCTCTCGCGTGGTTCTGTTCACTTGTCACCGGTCGGATACCGACAACAATCGAGTTGACAGTTGAGCGGTGAAGACGTACGAGGCGAGGAAGTTCATTCATTATAACTCCTCGTCCAACTTCGCGAGAGAGTGGAGGAGTCGCCGCCGCTTTGTTGTCGTAGTCCATGTTGTGTGTGGTAGTCGCATTCATGTCGCTCACTAATCGCTGCCGTTCTCTTTCATTAACCCTTGTCGGCGTAGAGCTAGTGTTTTTCCGACGGCGGTATTCGGGGGCAAGGGTGCGTGGGCGGCTCCCTCGCGAACGGCCAGCGGAGGAGACGTGGTCCAGCCCGCTCCCGCCCAGCACCCGCAGTTAAAAATAGGCGCTGCAGGCCCAAATACCGCGTTCAGTCTCCAGAAGCACCGCTATCGCTATTACCCTCGCCCCCGCTTCGCGCGAGGCCGCAGGTTTCTTTCCCCGTTTTCAAACGTGGATCTGCGAGACGAAGTGCTGTAATTCTCACACGTTATTTCAGAAACATTTTCTCGTGACGGCTCATGTTTGATTGACTTGTCATGTGCGTAGTAAAGGTACTTAATAAACAAAACTATTTTTCATCACCTTATAATTCTTTTAAAAACATTAGATCCACGTCTTCTAGCACTTTGGTTCAAATTCGTATCTTCGCTCGATGTAGAATTTAGGTTGGATAAAACCAAATTAAATATTCTTCATTCTTACAAATGTACACTTTCTTTCAAAACACGTCAACCCGAAATGTGTTTCAATAAGCACAAACCATATACTATCGCAAATTGATAAGTCAACTTATAGAGTTTGTGTAAAATACATTCTTAAATATTTAACAGTAATATTATTATTCGTCCTACAAATAAGAGTTCCACTTGTGGCCTAGAATAAACCATTAGTCCATGGGCAAGTTTCATGGACTAAAATTATTGCACCTTATTTTGTTCCAGTAAAGCAAGTTTACTCATTCCAAAAGGTTGTATTCGTCGTGCGTCGAGAGTTGTCAGAATTACCTATACAAAAATGTGAACTAAAAAACAATAAACACAAAAAATTGATATAGTATTTTTATTTGAATGTATATTTATAATATTTCACTAACTCCTTGGTTTTCGTTCCTTAAAACATCTTGAATTCTTTGCACGCAATTTCTAATTTTTTCTAACACAGTATTCCTGTTTAAAAATAAGCGTTTTAATTCACGTGTATTCCTGTTTAAAAATTTTGTTTTAATTCACGCCCAGATATAATTCTAACAATTTTAAGTGTAAAAATTATGTTAAAAAGTTTGAACAAATGTTCTCGTTTTTTTTGCTTATCCATTAAAAATTGCAGTTGATTTGCACTGATGGGATATGAACTTAATCAGTGTACTAGAATATGTTGGATGGACTACACCAACTTCTGCTGAAATGCAATGTGATTATTTTTCTCCGGATAATCGAATGACAGACTTAGGTGCTGGCATAATCTTTCTATTTTAAAAGTAGATTTAACTTCTACCGTGTTCCAAAAAGTTGTTACAAGTAATTTAGTGTTAAGAAATGTCAGTGCTTCCCAGCTGTTTTCCCTACTCTATTCCCGTAGAATACTTTTGTTTACAGCATTAACCTTGACTTATTAACACTTCCCTCGAACCACAAAGTTTAAAATAACTATACCTCTGAAACACCTTCGAGACTAAAAATATTATTATTTCACAATAGATGACAGCTATTTTACGAGTGAACTGACCTAACTGAATTGCGTCATGTAACATAAAAATACTTGAAAGATTAAGGTTGTTGATGCAACTATAAAGGATTACACTGTGACGGCATATTTTACGCTACACAGGAACGTGAGTCATATAATTGGTGATAATTAAATAAATATAATTTTTCTGAGTTTGTGCGGTTAATGTCCTTAACGTAATACAAAAATCCTACGTTATTATTCTAAGCTATTCGAGAAAACAAGGAAAGCAGCGCCATTTGTGATACGTTCAAAATAAAGAAAACTTAGACATTTCTTTATCTAAGATAGTTTTACAAAATACTTCATACCAAGTGCTAAAAAATGCTCCTATATTTACGATTATACATTTCTACGCATTTCTTGTATTTCTAAAATTAGGTTACGCTAAATTTAATATATTCTCACGGAGCATATTATCAGGGTAAACAATATCAGTAATGAAAAGGGGAATCATTTCCCAATAAATATTATGTTTAAGAGATATCTTAAATCATATTCAGAATAATTATTAATCAAAAATCAAAACACCTTTGCATCTTTTCGCACAATAGGAATCATGAATTGAACCGCATACATGCCGCAACAGACCCTACCGCATAATTTCATTGATGCAGGTACCGATAATGCGATTCACGTCTATTCATCCATTTAAAATGTCTTTTAATATTGAGTGAGACAAACACTTCTTGTGGTTTTTACTCTAATGCAAATTCTGTGTTTTTCCAAATTGAAGACAAAGTTATGTTTCTGTGGCACTTCATAAAATCATTGGCAGTCACTAGGAGTCGTAATATTACAGTGAATTATACATGTTATAATGTAACAGAGACTTTACTCCAGGAAATTCAAATTCAAATAATTGTGAGGGATACGGAAGGAGATATTACGTACGTAAATACGGAATGCATGCATTCAAAGACAATCGTTTTNAACTTTACTCCAGGAAATTCAAATTCAAATTCAAATAATTGTGAGGGATACGGAAGGAGATATTACGTACGTAAATACGGAATGCATGCATTCAAAGACAATCGTTTTTTTATGGGACTTTAGGGTTCGTCAACATCGAGGTCATTAGAGACCAAAAGACAATCGTATGGAACAAATCATAAATGTAGTGAACTTGAATCGAGCAACTTTCAAGAAAATCTTCAATAAAAGAGTGTGAATACTACAAAAAATTTAACATATTCATATTTAATGATATTTTCTTCAAGTAACAAGTTGATCTTACCTCGTGATGTTTAAGTTTCAAAATATCCAATAGGCAGCGCCATCTATTGTGCCCTGTCCTTTGTCTTCCATTACGCTGTAGTGAGGTTAGGAGCGTCATTCTACAAAGAAAAACATTTACTTTTACTTAGATGAATGAAAAATGTATTATCTCCTAACCAGATGAGAAAAAATGAGTTCTTGGATTATGTATCAACACCTTCGTTCACATCCCATCGAACCACTGACACCTGCTATGAATCTACTCGTGTGACATCTACTGTTTCGAAACATTCATGTTACACGTGCATAACTTTTCCGACTACGTTAGCAATGTATCTTACCACAGTTGTGAGAGGTTTTTGCTTTCTTTCTTTCTTTTTTTCTCTTTAAGTAATTAATATAATGAGTCGTCATTACCATTTTTCTAAAAAAAAAACGTTTTTGATTTAAGTTTTCGTATTTCAGTAATCACAAATATGTCAAATGTCGATTACGTCCTTCAATATGCTGACAATGACTTGACACGATGTACTACCTCTGTACTTTAATAATTTCATTAGGGTAGAGATATTTCAGAATTTAAAAAATGTTTTGGTACATTGGGTCTACTCCTTGTTACTTTTATATTTAACATGAAACCTTCAATCATTTTCGAGTTGGATCGTAACAATGTTCGTTCGTTTATTTCGACCAAACGGGCAACAAAACCCTCTTTGAAGTCGTGGAAAATTTTCAAAAGTTCCAATAAAAATCTTCAAATACATGACATAAATGAATAAAGATTCACTTCTACCGAATTCTATTCAAGTTTCAGTCTACTTTTTCTATTTCGATCAAGAAAACTAAGAAACACACAATATGTGCCGGGAAATGTGACGTTCGTTAAGTTAGAGAGGAAACATTGTCTTTCATATTCAGAAAGCAACATAAAAAATATCTCGACTTTCATCATGAAAACTTCCTTAAAAAGTAATGTTGCGTAGGAAACGCTAATTACCGTGATGATGCGTCGAAGGAATTATCTCCAATCTTTCCTGTTCCGTGTAAGTTTTATGCTATCACTGATCTACGACAATTTCTTCGGGTTATTATTGCCGCCAGCATATTATCGAAGCCAGAATAACTTGTCCATCTTCTTGGTGTTCCAAAATTAAGGTTACTTTTTGAAAATACTTTAACTTTAGCTTCAAATAGAGTTCTAAATGTTTATACCAACATCATCATTTGGTTCTCCTACATATGCTTTGAAAGTAATTGACACATAATTTCTCGTGGCCTTGGACATATCGTTTCTAAATTTTCATTCATTCTTTGTTGCCCCAATGTGATTGACCAAATAGTGGTGACATAACGAACTCCAATGTTATAAGAGAATCGGGTAAGTTTTTACATCTAGAGTAATCCTGTTTATGACTTCACTTCTTTAAATGTGTTTGAAATATTACTTTTCGTACACAATTAGCAGCAATTTATTTTCTCGCACTATATTACTCAATAACGTTCTAAAAATGGGTCACAAAAAATTAGTCTCGATTCATTACTCCATAAACCACTATCTCAATTTCATTTTCAAATGAGTAAAACATTTAGTATTCGAAATCACATTGTGTTTTTCTTTTCCCAGAAACGGAAAATCTCTGCCGGAATAAATTTTATGTCTTTTTGATCTTCCAAAAAGACATAAAAAGACATAAAGACAGTTTGTTTTTTAAAAAAGCATTTTAATTTTAGCTTCAAATAGAGTTCTAAATTTTTATACCAACATCATTCGGGTGCCAAAAACACATTTAAGAAAATATTTTTCTTGTAACTAAAATTTGTGAGCAACGTGCCCGTGTTTGTCATAATTATTCGTGTCGCCTTCCCCATCGCTTTTTTCTTCATTCTGATTTCTCCTTCTTTCACTTGCGATTAAAAAATGTAATCAGCTTCTTCTCATTCATACATAGTCACATACGGTAATTGAAGGACATTGTTTATACTACTTAGCTATTAGCGAAGTAGATACCATTGTGTTTGTTCTCGTACGTATGAAAACTTGTTTTGAAAATATTTAGCACTGATATATCCTTAAGTTTGAAAATAGGAGGTAAGTTTATAACGATTTCAACGTGACCACATTTCACTTACAATCATTGATACCTATATATTTAATATTTTTTCTATGAACGACTTTTTGACGATGTTGAATCATCATTTGTATTGCAACTTATTTGGACATCATCCATCGTCTTGACCTGTTTGAGCATTTTCAACTGGTATATAATACACGCTAAGTTTCGGAGTTCTACTTCGACGTGCGTCATCAGTGATGCGACAGCGCCGGTATTTGAACCAGGGTACTTTGATTTTTAAAGCAAGGACACTATCACGCGTGAAAATTCTCGTAGAGGTCAAGGAGATGGGTTAAGTCCAGTAGTGCTTTTATGTTACGTTTACAAGCGACTTCTAGTATTCCACTCTACCTTAAATTTCAAGGGGAAAAATTTCTTTGAAAAGTGTACCCATCTGGACCTTCTATTGATCTCGTGTTTCTCTTTCGCAGCCTTACCGCACGACGCCGCTGGTGTTGCCGGGCGCCAAGGTGAAGAAGGAATCCACACCAACCGAGTCTTACCTGCGTCACCACCCCAACCCCATGTTCCGTGCGCCACCCTCGCACTACGACCCCACCGTGGAGGTACTCATGAAGCAGAAGGTCAGTGTTTCATTTTGCGTGTTTGGCAGCGCGTTCTTGTACATGATATCTAAGTTTATTATTGGTGAAATCACAGAGTTCAATAAAACAAATGTTCGTGATGAATGATTTTCAATGTCATCCATGAAGATATCATACTCTTTCCGTAAGAGGGCGATGGGCAAACGAAATGACTCGAATGGGTACAACAATTAGCAACACTATGATTATACAGCTACAAAAGAAGCATAGTGTATTTGACGAACATGTGTCACAAACCTTAAGTGTGAGGAAAGAAATAAAATATCAGTTAGCTAGATAGTGGACTGTTCCAGACGCGAAAGCAAAGAGAATGAAATAACATAGAAAGAAACAAACCAAGTTGACTTGAATAAGGATACGAGGAGTAATAAATAAAGGAAATAAAAAAAAGCAGAGAAATAAAGAAGTGACAAAACTAAGCTCTGGTAGTGGGGAGACGGTCGAAAAACTGGGTTAATTCTCAAAAAAATGAAAAAATCTTTCCGTAAGTGTCTTTTACTTTTCAAACTTTACGTCACGAAGTTGATGAAAAATATTAAATTCAATAAAAATGGATGTTCTAAAAGATATTATTTTATGACTTTAAATGTTTTGATCGTATTCTAAATGCTAATTTACACAACGTAAAATATCGAATTAGTTTACAATATAATTAAGGATTCGTGTATATTTGTCATTAACATTTTAAGGGAATATTTATGTCAATTTGTTCACTAGTAAATAAATTCACAGTTCTTGTTCGTATTATCTGAGTTTCTTAGTTTTACTTCTAATCAGTATTAGCTGGGATATTCGCGATTAAGCAGTTTTTTATGGATATTTAGTGGTAATTTGAAAAACTAAACTAAACTATGAATGATTATGAATGCACTTTGCCACTTTGAGTTAGTGATTAGTTCGATTCTTCCATTGCACAAGAGTGAAAATATAGGAATTTTATGATACTGGGTAGTACTAACGTAAGAGCAAGAGGCAAATAAGTGTCATGTCCGTGTAGACAGTTATGCTACAATCACATTCTTGGCATATTGCCCGAGTATTTTGGGGAGCAAATTACGATGCCAAAGTGAACTGCAAGGAATGATAAAAAAGCTACTTTCATTTCCATAAATATGGTGAAATTTTGAAAGATTTATGTAACGTACCACATTTTCGTAAACTAAAGAATATAAATAAAACAATGTACATGGTTCTTCAGTATTTCAAATGTTAACATCTGTAGATTTTTTGCCTTATATGCTTTAATAATGAAATTTAAAAAATATGTTCAAGTAATAAAAGCGAATAAAGCAATTAATAGTATTCAATCAGTTCGTACTTTCGTAGTGTGTTGATATGTAATTAAACAAAGAAAAATTACGACAGTTTGAAACATCAAGTCAATGCTAAACGTTCTGCCAGGAACAAGAAGAAAAATATAATTACAAGACAAAAAAATGCAAGGCACATGTTGAATAATTGTATTTGTTTCAATAACTATTTCGCGAGAGCTCAATGCTTTTACTCTTTACAAAATTTGCTACTTAGTTTCATTATGCANGAAGAAAAATATAATTACAAGACAAAAAAATGCAAGGCACATGATGAATAATTGTATTTGTTTCAATAACTATTTCGCGAGAGCTCAATGCTTTTACTCTTTACAAAATTTGCTACTTAGTTTCATTATGCATTTTAGACTCTTTCCAATAAACTTCATTGGTCAATGTGTAAGTTGATTAATTGCACAATAAGTGACATAAGCTCTACAGCCATACAACATGTTTGAAATGCATTAACAACATGCATTAACCATATTTGAAAAAAAAAGTGAGATGTTGAGTGTGAATATCGTTCCAGTCATTATCTTTACTTTCCAGACATTAGTTTATCCAGAAGTTTATCAGATAATTTTCCTGAATGGAATTCGATTCATTATTGGTATTGTTAACTCCTTCACTCCATTATCCATGTTTGAATATCGTCAAATGTCTGCTAATATTATTGAGGACTGATCCAAACGAAAATGGACTATCATTTACATCAGTATATGTTCTTCAAATTTTAGAAGAAAAATTGAAGGAAAAAAACTGGAATTGTATGAAATTATTGTACTCCAAAGAAAGAAAGAAAGACAATGAGTGTAATAATAAATTTATTTATAAATCCGAGATAGTGAGTCTATCCAATACTAAAATCTATGATTTGGAAAATATAATTTTTTTTAAAGTAGTGCATTTTTTCTTATTTCCAATCACCGAATCATTCAAAAGCTATGAAGACACAAGTTGTTCATCGCCGCAGCATATGTACTACGCTTTGGCCCGTAGATCGCCCGCAGGGTGATGGGAGAGCGAGGCGGAACGCGCGTGACTCAAGCTGACGCGCACGTCCGACGTCAAAAGAGCTTGCAAGGGAAGGAGTGCGGCAGAGAAGGCGGGCAGCGAGCCTCCGTCAACGACAGACGCTCCACTCCCACGCACGCGCAACACAAGCGTCGACGGGAAAATAAGCGGCATCCGACTCTCGCTTCTTTGCGTTGGTTGCTGGGGATGTGAAACGTCTTCTCTTGATCCACACGAAAGTGAAGGCGGAATGGTCGCGAACGTCTAGGAAAAACTACTCTTTTAACAAAACTTGGGGGCTATTGATTTATCAACAGGGTTACGATTTTTAGGTGAAAATTTCGTATGGAAAAAAGGGAAGGGAAAAGGTGCTAAAGTGAGATAAAAAAAAGGGACACGAACGTTCTGTTTTACTCAACTTATTCAAGAAATCATCTTTGTTTTATTCTTCTTTATTGAGTAGCAAACAAGAAAATTAAACCATTACTCATCATCTTCCGGTATTATGAGATAGAACATCATTTTAAATATAAAAGAGCTGTAGTTGAGGAACAGTGTTTTGCCTTACACTCAAATGGTTTCCATTGTTGTTGGTGCGCTTTCAGTCACGCGTTTTCTGAAAGTACTTTGGCTTACTGTTAGTATGTTTATTGCAAGCTGAGAAGACAATAATTCAATGTTACTTAAATATTTAATGAAACCATGCATAAACGGAGTAAAACTTTCACGTCATAACTCTCATAAATGAGAGAAGCTCCAGCGGCTGGCACACACAGTTGGGGTAAAGGGGAAAAAGGTGCTTAAAAATGCCTCCTCCAGAAAGAAAATTGCATACTGCGAAATCTTTCCGAAGAGCTTTAATTTATCCTGAGAAAAAAGATGTGTACATAAAAAGCCTAACCCTGGTTATAAATTGTAGATTAATTGTATTTCAAGAAGTTCTAATCAAATGCACCTTCCAACTATTCGGTACTGTGTTACCAATCAACACCGTGAGTGTCGTTGCTCTATTTCATACAACGTACGAACATTGCTGTACAATTTTGGGTATATTACGAAGGGAATATTTATTTTCTTTTAAATTGTTCTGAAACTCGATTAATGAATTATGACACGTAGGAAAGCATAGTCTTTTTATAAGTACTTCGAATTTTCGTACGAAAGCTCTGTCATTTCAAAGAAAGTAACATCAAAGTGAGATAATGCAGGACGATATTTGAAAACAAGAAAAATTACAATAAAGAATACGTTCATGAATCACAAAGAAATAGAATGCTCTCTTACAACTCACGAAATTGACGCATTTATTAATACATGATTAAAAAATATATATATATTGTAGTGAGGGTTAGACTTGATGTGAAAAAAAGCTTATAGGATCTATCGAATCCAGGAATAATAATAATAATACATTAACATGATAAATGATTGTTTGGATAATAATGACAAGTGAACAATTAATTCTGTGTCATGGAGAGCATGCGCGTCAGTTAAGATGTTCACATTCTGTAACCAATTTGTCCTGAAGAACATGTACCTGTTCCAAACATAGGAGAAATGTTATTTAATTATCACACTATGATATGGTGCGTAATACTATTATGTATAGAAGTTAAAATACCAATGAATGAAGATAATCATTTATCAAATAAAGATGAATTTTCAACTGAAAACAAGAAATGAATTGTATGTAGACATAAAATTATTTTGTAATTAATCATATTTCCATCTTGCATACAATTTTAATTTCAAGAGCTAAAAAAAACCAGCAATGTGCATCTAGAAAACGATAGTTAGAGACAAATTCAGATCAGTAGGTCAACAAATCTATCAAAGAGGCAGCCATCTTTGTTCCCCATCACTCGGTGAGATATTGTTTCGAAGCGCAGTGCGATCGTCCACCGCCAACTCGGTCAGCGGGGATGGATGACGCAACACACAAATGGCGGACTCTTTCAACAGGAAAGCTGGAACGATATATCACGAAGAAATTTTCTAGATCGGCGTATGCTGCAACTTAGGCGTAAAAGCGGGGTAGAGGTATTAAATGCTCTCCCCTTGAAATGATAAATGTAATTTTATATTTATATAATATTCCAATAAAATATTCCATTTGTGCACAAATTTGTCATGGGCTTATCAATTTCTACAGATGCAGGAACTAAGGTCGAAGCATTATTATATTTACGCCACTTTGCGACGGACGTTGTTTGATAGTTTGCCATAAATTTCTGCGAATATTAGTGTAAGAAAAGCGTCTAAGCATTTTAAGTGACCAGGTTACGTTTGCAACCAGCATCGGTGAACAGAATTCGTCTGACAGTACATGGTCTGCGTTTGATCAAACTTCCCATGAGAAGCTACTCAGGTCTCTCAGTATTTCACCACTTGAACATGTAACACCTTGACATCGTATCGAGTATGGGTATTCGGTTTTCTTTAGTCTGTCACATGTTTTATAGTAATTTATTCTTATTACTACAACGTGTCATAGGCTTTGTCACAATATTTTGAAGATCGACATAGGGATTAACGAAAACTCAGTGAAAAATACAGATCAAAGATTTTACATATTAATTTCCTTTAATTTTATATCGTAAATTTTTCCTGTTACATGATAATTCGGGGTTCGTTGCTCCAATCTTATGATATTTAAGAAGAAAACTATAAAACCACTGGTCCAGTGACTCTTCAAACCATGTGAACAACTTGAGATAGTATTGCAGTAGCATGATGAATCACTCCCGTACTAATCTTCTTTCGCAATCTTTTTTGCGACGACAATTTCCTTCTGAGGACTGAAAAGTTTTGTTGCTTTTCTTCTCCATCATGTTCGGAAGCTATATTTGAGGAAGAAACAGCAAATAAACATTTCCCAACGGAAGAAAGAAAAGTGGAGAAGTAAAAAGTAAGTGTAGCATCATTTCTACTTAAAGAATAATTGTTCACTGCGGGAAGCTCGGAATTTATCTACACATTTTCAGTCAGAACGAACCTCTAACCTTGAGCAGTTTTATGCAACTTCGAAAAAATTAAATATATATTTTCACAATATATTTTCCATCGACATATTTTTTGTTATTGTCGTCACTTGAAATTAGAACAATACTAAAAGTCATGATTTTAATTAAAGTGGTGGAAATATGTCCATGATAGCATATTCTCAAAAAGAGTCATTTCGTGTGATGAGTATTGTTCCTCCATTGCAAAAGCTCGGAGGAATGCAAATCTTACATGGAATGAAAGACTCAAAGACTGGAACCAGCATCCAATAACACGATTTTGTAAATGAAATTCTGACAAATATGTTCTTGCACATCCTCGCAAAAGTATCATCTACAAATAAACATTTGATACACGCAAGTACAAAGCACAACCATCAAAGAGACTAAATAGAAGAGACTAATGCACAACCAAACAGAAAGTAAAACGATCTTTGCAAATTCGAAACTTCAAATTGATCATTCATGGATGTTGTATCCACTCATTTAAGAACTCACACCTCAATTGAAAATTAAACTGCGCGATTTCCACAACTGTCTGCACACCTTGGCACAGGAATCTAGTGAGCAAGTGAAGATTTAGATTTTGGCATACGTAACGGAGCAAAAATATTTCAATGTTCTCTCGGGCAACCACTATGGTTCAGATGAATTAAGTTAAAGAAAATTCATTACTCAGAAACGACTCATTAATTTATTTTCGGAATAATTATCTTCAATATGCAAAATTTTATTACATCCCTCAAAAAGAGTTCGTCTGCAAATTTCATATTTAATCTTAAGTTGGTTTTAAAATTTCTTTAAGCATGGGATTTAATGAAATAGTCGAAACTGAACTGTTTACAACTACTGTATTTTTGGTAACTTGAACATGTCTTACTTGTTTATACTTTAGAAGTATCTTATAAGAACTTATAAGAACTCTACGTAATTTTTCTGTTCATTGTGTTTGAAGGTTCTGTCCTTATCCTTACGACGGCTTTACAGAAAATAAATATGCTTTTGACGCTTTGCTCCAGTATTTTATCAACTAAACAGTGCACCCAAAAAACAACAACTAAACAGTGCAATAAAGTAATAATGTTATTGCAAATGGATACGTTCTTTATTGATCATAAAATGTAAAAAAAAAAACTAGCAACAAATATGAAATAAAAATCATAATGAAAACCAAACAGTTTTAATAGACCTCCAGGAGTAAGTACGGAGTAATTACGTAATTCAGATTCACAGGGCGCTATTTATCCGTTACTTCTCTCAAGACTTGGGCAAGATTGGGAGATCTCAATTGGTTGCTTAGAGAGCGAAACAATATAAAGATTCTTTTTTCAGTTTGATTCTCAAAAATTAAGCAAAATTAAGAATAGGCATGTGGCCTATGTTGTTCTACAAGTTAATATGTTTTTAATTGAAAAATTGTAAAACAATAATCAATATCGTTCTGTTATTAACACACATAATATAATCAAGATAAATAAATAAATAAAAAATAAATGTAAATTTTTAAAAAAATTGTTTTTACACTTGAAGATGACTCCAATCTCGCGTCGAAACCTAGTTTATTGATAAAACACAATAAAAATATATTGAGATCATCCAAAAATTGGTAGTAAGTTATGTTGTATTAAATAAGCAAACAATTTTCAACATATTTTTAGTTATAGGATTATAGAATAATATTTCTGAAGAACATATTCCATAAATGTGTGCTTCATTGATGCAAAGTATAAACACATTTGGTTTTCTATTCATTCAACTCCGGGTTCACCACTCCAAGCTGAAGTGCTTGTATTGTCTTAGGTCGCGGACACCGTACTCCAGAGAGTAGTAGGAGAAGACCAGAGTGGAAAACAGGTTTGTCGCCGATCTTCGGCTGTGTGATATGTGAATTGACCTGTTTTATTTTTATTCTTGAGTTCTCATTTGTTTGACATTTCTGAGACGCCACTATATTACATCTTTCCATGAATCGTTGGAATCCAAGTTGTTAAAAACAAACTTGACATGACTGTTTTAAACTATTTTTTAATTGCATGATTTTTTTTCTCGTTTAAATTTTTTTGTTTTGAAGTGGATTGTATCCTTTTTTGTGAGTCTTTCATTTTGTGAATTACATTACTTCCTCTTCTTACATTCAGCATGTGACTCATTTCTCGGAGGTTGCAAACAAAACAAAGCATCATGTATCACCACCACAACATAAATTTCACAACACGAGTGGGTACTCGTCGACGATTTATGAATTGGTAGTTCACATTCATTGGGCGATTTAATTCCGTACCCTTAATACTCCACATTTGAGTGATAGCATTACATAGCTCACATCTCTCACGAATAAGTTCTCAATTACAATTTTTTCAAACATTATTTAGTTGAGCAAGTTAAATAGTTTTATTATACAAACGATCATTATAAAATGCACAAAAAAACGAGACGAACAAAAATCGTGAAACAAAATCGTTCTGCTACATCGAAATGCAGAATATCAAAGCAATTACTTCTCAGGAGAGACAATACATGGTTGACAAAAAACATAAAATTCTAACATTAAGTAATTTTTAAATCACTTGGTACCAAACTGTCAGAGTGGGCAGTATTTTGCTACATTAACACTTTATCGAACATTTGATATGCAATATTTCGTTAGAACTATAGAAAAGAATTAATGTTGAACATTTTTGAAGAAAATATATCATGTCGTGAAAAAGAGGTCACCCCATGTTTCCTAAACGTGAATGTAGTTCATCGCTTCCAATAACACGCCTCTAGCTCTATACCTGTCAAAATAGGATGAAAAAGAATAGAATTTAAAATAGCGCGATGAGTAAACACAGACATCCATCCGTCAGTTGATACATAAACAAGCAACGAAGAACATGTGGGATTTGTCGAGACGAAAAATAAGATTTATATTGTGGAATTCAAGAGCAATGTATATTTTACAGCTCTCTTAAAGAACCATCTGTTATTCAATATGTACACGCGTTTAGCGGACATACGTTATGAAGGTGACCTGCATGTCAAAGAATTTCAATTCAACAAGAAGCTATTTTTCTCACTGACACGAGGTTATTTAAAACATTAATACGAGCAAGAACTTTTGAAAGAAAATGCCTTATTCGATAGTAGTGTTGTGGATAATATCGAGAATCACCTTCAATCCTGCCCAATATTTACCTGTTAAAATACACTCCTTACTCTGTGATTCTGATCAAAGAAATCAAATCTTGTACATTACATTTTATTAATTTTAGTGTTACCTAAATTGAGTTGGGAACAAAAAGGTATAGGATGGTCAGCCTCAAAATATTCCATTCTGAAGGGTATATTTCTTAGGAATTTAAATGAATCAGTTGGACTGCTTCTTTCTTTTTCGTGTAAAGTAGCTTCTGTTCGATATATCTCCGTTTGAATAGACACTCCTTAATAGTTAAAACCCTATAACTCGCCGGTTAGTTCCGGTCAGTCGGTGTTTCCTCTTCGTTGGTCAACCTAAAGCATCTAATGTCAGGCATCGTTTCGCACGCTCGTAATTGCAGTTTATTTATTTCTCTCCCAGAAAATAAGTGGGTCACTGATTGTTGGCATCTACAGGTTTCAACGCATCTATTCCTCAATATTCTTTCATTTCCATCAGTAGTATTCCCATATGTGGGAACATGACTTCAAGGGAGGAAATTATCTCACAATATCGGCAGATCTCACAAATGGAGGTTGAATGCCCTCATTAAACAGACAGCGTTTTTAAATAAGAGATGTACAACCGTGTTTTTTAACATGAATAGATTGAATAAATATATTTAAGAGAAAAATGTTCAGATCAAGATCGGGTTTGTTCATGTCTATACGGTCAAATTTACGAGCTGTCCTATTAGTTGATGAACATCTATTGTAGGATGCGTTCTAATTCATTTTTTCACACGAAATTTACTCCATTTTCAGATACAATACTAAATTTTCCATGTTATTTTACGTGAGGAGTTAGCAGTGAAGGTGAATATTATACGAGAAGACGCTTTTGTTGATTTGGAAATTTCTTCGATATGTCTTCTCAAATTCCAATATGTGTAATGCTTGTTCTCCATTCCCGCATGACTTGTTTCATTAAACAATTGGTACATTTGATACATTGGTGTTATTATCAATAAAGTAATATTATTAGCCTTATAAACAAAGATAAATAAAGTATTAATACTGTATTAGTCTCGCAAACTACGCATATGTTCATAAAATCAATTTTCGAACTCATAGCGATCACCTTATGTAACACTAGCAGAAAAACGAAAAGGGACAAGTTAAGAAAAGGTAGGCAACACACAATCATTAAATGTTCTAACTATTTTGGACCACAATTAAAGAAGGACATGAAGTTACTTTCATGCATGTAATCCGTTACAAACCAAGTATCACAAATCTCTACACACACGATAAAATTCTACACAAACTTACACCGTAATACAAGGTGGGTACACGTAAGCATATAAATATACGTTTCACCCTACATATATTTTTGAAAGTATTGTTAGGTGTGCATAAGCAACTTAAAATGTATTTTCATCCATTTATAATTAACACTGACACGTATGGTCACGTCACGATGATCCAACAATTTCTTCATCTATTTTTAAATAATGTTTTATATCTATAATTTTAAAACCATCGAGATTTTGTGTGTGAAATGTGTGGTTTATTTTTATTATTACATCATCTAATTATCTATTCTACTAATATATCTTTTCAGACAATTGCAGTTTAAAATAATTGATCTTCCTAACAAATTTTAAAGTAAAAGAGTATTTTGATCATATTACTGTCATTTTGGAGATGAGTTTGCCGCTATTGCGTTTGAAGATGAGTAACCCACTGAAATATCGTATAATACATGTGAGAAAGAATAGATGTTTTACAAATTGATTATAATATATTTTGAAAGAATATTGGGTATTTAATGTTTGGAAGTGTGCAATTTCACATTTATTTTAAATCAAATAACGGTGATTAGCAATATATTTTAAAAACTTATAACGTATACTATCCGTTTTCTGGGATTTTTAACTAACATTCTTCTAGCCATTCTCTTCATAATGACTTAGAAAACGAGTCAAAAGTTTTTCTCGATGATTCAAATTTTGTAATACGTAATAGAGGAAAGCATTACATTTACAATGATAAATAATTTTTATTGTTGAGAAAGATGATAAAGATTCGGTTTCTCGAAGAGAGGGAGGCAATACCCAATTCGTTTTAAATTTTAAAAAGTCGCAAGATCTTGAAATGTTTGGGCGACAGATTTCATACGTGTTCAAACTAGCTGAGCGCGAGGACATCACTTTTCGTGAGAAATGAAACATTAAGTACTTATGAGAAGAATATTCCGTAAAAAAATTGATTCCATCTAATTTAATTTGTATTTATTATTGTTTCAATGACAATAACTTTTATTGAAATACACTGAGGAAAAACGAGTGAACCCAGCTTCGAAATTCCTTAAATAAGTGGAATTAAAATTTACTTTCTCAGCCATAACTTAATCATCTACTGTACTGTTGTATATCATTTCTAGATATGACTGCTAACTTAGGCGAATTTTATATTATACACTAACTCACATTCTAGTCACATATTTTCATTTATTGTTGCTATTATACTTTGTATTTCGTTATAGTTCACGTAACTAATGTATTTTTAAGAATGCAGGACTATTATACGTAGTGTTTCGTTATAGTTCACATAACTAATTAATATTTTTCAGTAGTTCTATAGTAACTGCTTAAGATAATTGCAGTATTGTTATAATAAAAGGATTAAACAAATTTGACAGAATTTTCGTAGCGAAGACAAATGTTGAATAAGTTCTCATTGTAGGTCAAATAGTTGGTATTCTTAGAAAATTGCTTTGTGTTTGTATTCTTTGTGTTGAAATTTTCTTCGTCTCCGTCTTTATTACATCCGTGATTGAAATAGAAAATAGTTTTGCATTGAAAATACGTAGGCAATGGGATTTTCCCCAAGAAAACCCAAAACTCAATAAAGACAAAAGAATTCCAAGAATTCCGAAGGAATAGATGGAAGCCACTATTCATTTGAATGAGTTTTTCACATCATTCTAAAAAAAGAAAGTTAACAGGAACATATAACAATAATATTGGATGAACAACACAATTTTTGTCTCTTAATAGTCGTATAGAATACTGAGACATTAATAGTTTCATTTTAGTGAAAAATACCTTAAATTTGCCTACTTGCTTAATAAGAAACCAGGTGATGGGTTATTGGAAAAAAGATCATGTATGATTGTGATGCACATTTAAACATTCATCCAATATTTAAGATGAAGAATTTAAGACAAAAACTATAAGATTTACTGTAAGTTTTAAAACCTGACATTTCTTGACATATGCAAAAAATGAAAATTGACAAAAATATGTCAATATTTCACAGAAAACACCGTTTTTATTTAACCGAAGACAAAAAATTGACTGAACTATCCAGATTTTTCATAAAATCACTTTAAGATACTATTTCATCAGGTTTCCAATTTGTTTTTCTTACTATAACACAGATTTTTAGAAATACACTTCTAACTTCTTCTTCTTCTCATGGTGCTTTAGCCCGTAGCCGAGCCCTGACCTCCTCAATCTTCGCCTTCCATTTTTTTTCTATCCTCCGCGCTTCTCCTCCATCCTCGTATTTGGCACAGTGTGGTGGCAACCTCTCTATCTCCCATCTTACCCTTGGGCGCCCCTTAGATCTTCTACCTTCAAATTTCCCTGTTAGTATCTTCTTTGGTATTCTGTCAATCTCCATCCTTATTACATGACCCGCCCATTCCAGTCGTTTCAACCTCACAAAGTTAGATACAGCCACATCTCCATATAATTCATACAGTTCTTGGTTGTATCGTATTCTCCACATTCCATTTTCCTTAACTGGACCGAAATTACGCCTTAGTATCTTTTGCTCCACTCTGTCTATCAAAGAGGCTGCTGTTCTCGTGAGACTCCACGTTTCACATCCTTAAGTAAGGACCGGTCGGATAAGGGTGGAATGGAATTTTTGTCGCCTTCGATATATCTCGACTTTTTAACAGTGTCAATATGGAGAAAAAAGCTTTATTGGCTGCTTGGATATTATTACGTATTTCTTCCATTTCTTTGTTCTTTTCATTTATTACCGCACCCAAGTAGCAGAACCTGCTCACAATTTCTATATTGCCACCATGCACTTCCAAGGCATGATATTCCTACTCTGACTTTTCTTTTGCAGCATTACTTTCGTTTTTTCTTTATTAATTTGGAGACCAACGTCTTTGCTGTGTTCCTCTAGATCTTTATACGCTTCGATTGTCGGGTTTTTCATTCTTCCTATTATACATATGTCATCTGCATACCCTATAATTTGGACTAACTTTTGTAGTAACGTTCCTTTGGTGTCTATATTTACATGCCTTATCACATATTCTAGTACCACATTGAATAACATTGGTGCTAATACATCTCCTTGTTTCAGGCCTTGTGTCTCCTCAAACTCAAGTACATTATTAATTTTAACATGTGCCCATGTATTATGTAATGTTGCACCTATTAACCTTATTAGCTACAAAGTTTTAGAAATACGCTTTTAACAATGGAGGAAAATGTCGAAGACTGAATTATGGGGAATAATAATGGCAAAAATTTCGAAGACACTCAGACCTTTTGCAAATTAGATTTTTTTATATTTGTGAATATTTTTCAAATTTGAATCGCACTTATATTGCACTCTTTCTAAAACGAATGAGCCAAATTTTTCTTTTACTTGAGACTTATTTCCTCCTGTGTGAAAAAAAGCGTAAATAGAGACCACCACAAAGGTCTTACAACTAAAATATTACTTTCCTTTTTTAATTTTTGAACTTATTGAAAAATTCCGTAAACAGTAATTCGGCAATATGTAATCCTTGTCACCTATATTTTGTTTTATGTACTGCATGTTTCATGTTTCCGGCTCTATTCTGTAAAACACCCGAGCTGGAAAGGAGCGTGCGTGTCTTATTTGTGTTAAATCACCTTTATCACTCCTAATCGCTGGATTAGCCACTGCCATATAATTATAACAGGTTATGGGTTCAGGACTAATTATTCGTAATCGTCGACAGTATGTTTCTTTTTGTGATGGAGATGTGATGAACCGTGGCTGTGGATGAGCACGTGTGATTGTATTCGCCGGTAATTCAGTAACTCAAGATGGGAGAACCTGGTGCTACGGGACCCTGTAACTTCGGGATTGCAAAGCTGAAAGGGCGAGAGGACTACAAAACTTGGTGTTCCTCGATGACTATTTTCGACGGCAAGGACTCTGGAGTGCTGTGTTGGAGACCGATACGGCTGATGGCAAGGAGCGCCTCGAGGAACGTGCTCTGGTCGACATCTGCCTCATGGTCGACCCTCTCATAGTCGAACTATCAATACGTTGAGTCCGGGAAGACAGCTAAAGAGGTTTGAGAATTGCTCAAGAAGAAGTTTGAGACCAAGGGACACTCGCGTTACGTCCACCTAGTGCGGACTATGAGCCAAGAAAGGTATCAAGATTTCTCAAGTATGGAGTCGTATATTGCCCCCATAACCTCTCTAAATCAAGAGTTGAAAAGTCTGGGAGAAGAAATTAAAGACAAGTACCTGATTGCTATGATTTTTCAAGGACTGCCAAGTGAGTCACGACACTGTGTGCTGGGGAAAATGACGTGGTATTGGACACTGCGATTAGTAAACTACTGGATGATAGTCAAAGAAGAGATCATACTAATGAAGAGTCGGGTGATCGTGCTGCTTTCTTCTTGAAGAAGAAACGTCCAGATTAGAAAAGTGACAAGTCTATTGACAAGTCTGAGGTTGACGAGTCTCAAAGCCGTTGTTGGCGTTGTCACGAAATGGGGCACTATATCAAAAACTATATAAGCCGAAGGAATCGAAAACTGGCGCTGAAAAGAAGATGAACAAGAAGAATGAAGATCAGAAAAGCAAGAAAAAGAATTCTGAGAAGATAACTGTTTTATGTGCTTTGTCTACTCGAATGTATGATAGTGCAATCGTAATAGATTCTGGTTCTGAGGGACACAAGTCACCAGAAAAGAGATGGCTTGTGAATTACAAAGACCGAGAACAGGATCAGAGTGTTGTTGTTGGTAATAATGAGTAGTTGAAAGTTGCTGGAACAGGAGATTTAAAATTTTCCTCAACTTGTTCAATTGATAAAGTATCTGATGTGCTTTATGTTCCTAGTTTGAGTGTGACATTGTTATCAGTTAGTCAGTGTACTGATTGTGGCATAAAAGTGTTGTTCACTTCGACAGGCTGTAAATTTTTTTATGTTGATGATTGTGATATTACGGGTTCAGTGCTAGGTACTGGAAGTAGAGTGAATGGATTGTATCACTTGGATGGTGAACTAGTAACAAAATATAAACTTGTGAGTAACTTTGAAAATTACAACCTATGGCATCAAAGGTTATGTCATGTTGGCTGTCAGAAGTTCAAGTTTTTGAACAATCATTGTGAAGATGTCAAATTTACTGCTAGTTCAAAGACTGTGACGGATATATGTGATGTTTACTGTCCAATACTTGATCTCATGGAAGAAAATGATGTAGAGACTCTGCCAATAGAAGAAACATCTGAAAAATTTCATGATGCTGAACATGGTGAATTTGAAGGGGAAGATGAAGTCATTAGCGATAATAATGAAAACCCTGAAACTGAAAAAAGGTACTGTACCCCTTGCGAAAAAGAAAGAGAAGGGAATTTCCGGTTTTTAAGCTCTATGCAGCTTCGTTATACGATAATATAGTTTTTAATGAAGACATAGAACCTGCAACAGTAAGTGAAGTTTTGGCAAGTAAAGATGCTTTGCATTGGGAAAATGCTATGATAGCTGAACTCAAGTCATATGAAGACAATAATGTATGGGATCTTGTAACAAAACCTAAAGATAAAAATGATGTGAGAAACAAATGGGTTTTCGAAATAAAGCGTAACAGTGAAGGGGAAATAATTAAATACAAAGCGAGGCTTGTGACTGTAGGTTGGTCTCAACATATGGTATAGATTTTTTGGATATCTATGCTCCTATTGTCAAAGTTTGGAATGGTGGTCTGTGTGAGTGTAAAGACTCCCATAGAGTGCAGTTTGTCGTTAACTAAGAGTAAAGATTGTGCCATTGATGTGCCATTGATGTGCCATATCAACAGACAATTGGAGGTTTATTGTATTTATCATTGTGTACTAGGCTCTATGCTGTAAATTACTTGAGTCAATTCAACAATAGTCATGGGAAAGAGCATTGGAATGCTGTTCAGAGGATTTTTAAATATTTGAAAGGGACTATGAGTAATGGAATTGTTGACTAAAAATGTGATGATGTAATTGGATATTGTGATGCTTCTTTTGGTAATGATCTTGAACAAAGAAAATCAGTTTCCGGATATGTTTTAATCTTTGTCAAGGAACAATTAGTTGGGAGAATAGGAAGCAGGAGATAATTTCATTGTCTAGTACTGAAGCAGAGTATATTAGTACATATTACATTAAATTAGTTTTTTTCCCTCCACGTGGTCATACGCAGTTTGTACTGTTTTTTGACAATAAATTTATTATTATTATTATTATTACATCACATGCCTCTAAGGAAGCAGTGTTCCCAAGGGGATTTCTGTTTGAGCTTTGTGGACGATCTGGTGGTATGTTAATGTATAATGATAAAATAGTACCTTAAAGTTGACTGAAAATCAGGGATTTCGTGCTAGAAAAAAACATATTTATGTTAAGTTTAATTATGGGAGGTATGTACAAATGAGGTGATAGTATTGTACCATAAATCTACTACAGAAATGTATGCAGATATACTTACTAAAGGGTTAACTAGTCTGAATCATCTGAGATGTATTAAAACCAAGATAAAGCATTTGAATGTCAAGATTAAGGGAGTGTGTTGGATTTAGGTTGGCAATATGTAATCCTTGTCATCTATATTTTGTTTTATATAGTGCATGTACTGTTTCCGGTTGTATTTTTTAAAACACCCGACCTGGAAAGAAGCGTGCATGTCTTATTTGTGTTAATCACCTTTATTACTCCCAATCTCTGAACTAACCACTGTTATATAACTATAACAATGATCAAAACCATCCAATAAAACAAAAACACCAGGATAATTGTGAAATTTCAATAAATTAGGATGACGAATGAATTAATAAAATACAATTATTCATATAATCGATAGCACTAAAGAAAAGTACTATATAAGAATTAAACGTTCTAAGGATCATGAATAACAATAGACTACCTAACTTTCCCACACATGGATAGTCTCGGTGAGGAGATAAATGAGTGGAAAATCTATGGAGCGTGTGGATTTTGCGAAGAGATTTTACTTGACTTTCGGTCGACTCTCATCTCGACCTGCGAAACGTCTTTGGCCACAGCGACTGGCCGCTTGCCCGAGAGCCAAACAGGAGCACGGCGACGGCGGCGGAGAGTGGTGTGTCCTGGCACGCGAAGGCTTTGTCAATATTGGCACGCGATCGGGTTTTCTCATCAAGTATCTTCTGGGGTGGTGACGTTATCTCCGTGGTTTAGTAATTGTTGCTTACCCAGAAATATTATGGGGTGGGGTGTTAGACCGAACGAGGATATGATGAAGTAAATTTTGTTTTAGGGTTATATTTGCAGGGCGTGAATGGTATTTCTAGATTTTCTGGGCTTTACTAAGATTAATTTTAGTACTTATTCTACAAGATTTGAAAGAATGTAGGATTATTGTTGTAATGTTCTTGAGTATTGGTCATTTCTGCAGCATTAACGACTCGCCAAGGTTTCGGAAAATTTAATGTCCATCATAGACATCATCATCCAAACTGTGCGAAATATTGGCAAGTTGTTAATGCTGCAGAAACGGCCAATGCTCAAGAACGTAACAACAGTATAGTTAAGTGGTCAAGAAATATTTTTACTCATAGTGTTAGTTTAGTTGATATATTGAATTGGTTATGACTAGTGAGGTTTGGCATTAAAATGAGAGGTGACAAATACATTTAATTCTAACACGTGCTCCATCGTTCGCTGAACACAAGTTTCTGCGACGCTAAACAATAGCATGATCAAACCTAAAAGTGAAATCGAAAATTAAAAAATGAACGTGTAAATTCTTCAGTGAGGAACATGTTGGTACATAAGAGAGGGACTGCTGGGTTGACAATTTTTTTGTAGATATAAAATCCCCTTTTTCTAAGCTGTCTCTGGAATGTTCTAAATTGTATTGTGGGTTTAAACCTATTGTTAGATGTGTTTGTTACATTCTGGTATCATCGTAACAAGCATAACTGCTAGGCAGTTAAGGAAATTTCACGATCATATCTGAGAATATATATTCTGGGTATTCGAAAAAGTTAATCGACTTTAATATGATGTGAACAGTTTTACGAAAGATAAGGTTGAAATCGATTCCTGAAATATTGAATGTTACATGAATAGCGATTTTTTAAGTGAATGTTCCATGTATTTGATAATTTGACATCTATTGCTAAGTACCACACGCGCATCTATAATTCTTTCAAACTAAAATGGAAAAGGAATGAGATTCACTGGGACCGGGACAAAGAGTTTTCTGAACAATGGTTTGGCCTCAATCTGATCGGAACGCCGAGAATGCCGAGAATTCATCCACAAACGCCATTCCTAAACTTTGCTCCGAATTCGAGACATCAATAGACCTAAATGGTTCTGACAATGTAGTACTGTACAAGAATTGTATTAATTTATACAATTACAACTTTGCTGATAATTGTCTTTTCTTCCTAATTTTTAGTACTATTCACCCCCCCCCCCCCCACACACACCAAAAAAGTATGTATGTTCAGTTATCGGATTCTTTTGGAAAATGGTCTTAATATGAGCCTGTTTCCTTTTGTTTGAACTTTCACGTACGACAAAATCTGATAAACGTGTAATTTCCATCCAATTCCAACAAACGTTCTCCACTTAATTCCACAACGTCTGTCAAAGGTTTGAGGTATGATTCTTTGCTTAACGAAGCTCGTAACCACTGGAGAACCATACACAATCGAATGTGGTAAGTCTCGTATACAACTTCCCCCCACCTCCACCAAACATACACACACACTCCCCACCACACTTCAACAAAACAAACCTTAGATAACATTCGAAGTATATTTCACAAAGCAGGAATTCTCCCTGGAGGATAAAAAATGAACGTTGTCAAGATTTCATGACTTATTTATTCACTTCATTGGGCTGAATCGTTACGTTTCCAATTTGAAGAATTTCTGAGAATAGATTAATTTAAATCGTATTTTCAATGCATAGTTCTGTTAAATCATAAGTAAACCCCTCAATATTAACCATTTTTTATTTACAGTTACGGTCTTATTCTGATATACAGAAAGCTTCTGGGTAGGTTAAGAGTCACATACAATTTTTTGTAAATAACTCATGGTAAGGACCTTACTCCCCCATCGATTGTATTAAGAACCCTTAACAAAAAGGATTGTAGCTTTTTTGTGCTGTCTCAAACAATCCAAACGAACAAGGAGAATAACTCGCAAAAAGCATTTTTCATACAAGAAGTGGCCTTGTGTCTTAAATATATGAACGTAGTTTGATGATCTTCTGTTGTAGCCGCTTTGTGATTGTCGGATGAAGTAGAAATTATTAAGTCAATGTTAATTCGATTCATCGTACACCTTTCAATGTTTCGTATGTGAATACAGAAACTCATTTAAATGAATGAATCACTGTTAACATCAGAAAAAAGTACAAGTTTTTATTCTAAAACTACATTACATAAGTATCAAAAACGTGTGTTTAAAATTTCAATTTTGTTCCAGCACCCTGTGACACATTTAAAAAAATTAAATTTAAATTATGTTTGCGTGCACGAAAAAATATCTGTCAATGTTGTTACAATAGAAGAATGTTATTGCTTAGATGATTACAGATTGGATTAAGGTAATGAGATTCAAGTGGCTCGGTTTATCTCCAAAACATTAACTACGACGAAATCCAGACATTAAATTCTTCAACTATCCCACATAATGTATTGCGCGGGGGTAACCTGCCATTCAAACATGGTAGACTGCCACCCGTTTATTAAAAACCCCTCGATGACTTTTGTGTTTCTGTCGAAGGTGATGCACAAGCAGTTCAACTCTCCCATTGGTCTCTACTCAGAGCAGAACATCGCAGATACCATCCAGACACAGACAGGAATGACACCGTAAGTAGTTCGGCAGGAGCGTAAGAAAGAAAGACGTAAATTCAAGTACACTATCCAATTTCATAACGTCCGTCTACGAGATGCGGCTTGCTATAATCATAAAAACAAAATGAACTCAACGACTTTAGTTTCACACTGTATTATATGTGATATAATTAATTACATTTACCTATAATATTATGATTGAAAATCGGTTTATTTAACGTCTATGAATTTCAGCAGGTCGTATCTGATGAAACGGATACACAAAAATGGATAGTGTCGCACGGAGCTTATTACTGCTGAAAAGAAAGAGGCATTGCATTCAAATGTAAGCTTTAAGAGCAAAATAAAACCAATAGGATGTATAAAAAACGGTACTTGGGCTGCCAAGAGTCAATCCGCGCCTCGAATCTAAGTACTGGGTCGCAAGCCTCTATTTATGCATCGTCTATCCACCTAATATAATTTAGTTTAATTTATTAAGAAAGTATCAATTTGATGTTCAGAGAAAATACGATCAAAAACATAATTCGATTCATGCTGAACCCAATTGTCATACTCATAAACATTTAACATACAAAACAAGAACTCTTGTGAAATTTCGCTCGCGTTCACACAACTATGTTCTTAACTCATTGAAACATACAAAATCCACATTAAACACGCATTATACGCGTTGCGACTCCGTCGAAAGACATAGAAGTGCAATATACAGTAAGGTGGGAAAGCTTATTAAGTGACTCAATGCTAACTGAATAGCATTGAGTAGGTGACTCTTTGAGAGTGTCATTTAATGTAAAGGGGCATTGAACAGACTAGTAGTTTAGAACATTTTGTTGTTCCTAAAAACAAGCAAACCGTAATGTTTCTAACCTATGTATGACTAAGCTAGAATAATTTGCTTTAGAACCAGTGAATGTACTGACTTCAAATGCAAAAAATTCTCAACTTCGGAGAAAAGGAATAACAATGATATTTCTGTGGGAGGGACTATGAGCCTTCATTTTCTGAACGAATATTTAGAATAATAAATTCCATTTGTAGTAGTTCCCTTGGCCTCGAGAAACAATTTCATTGATATCCGTCATTCGGAACTTGTAAATCACAGAAATAATTACCGAGAGTAGGTGAAGCGATCCATAAATAAGTTGAAGGACCGGTTGAACGATCGAGAGCAAAAGTTTAATTGAAAGTAATTTGGTTTTAGAAGTTTGAAAGTAATTAGACTGACAAAGTAAAGATCGGGTCAGTGTTCCCAGAGATTGATAATCTGTCTTCAGCCTTAAGAGAAGAAAATTGCCTCTTTCAACTCAGCAGAAAAATGACAATTTTATTTATATTATAGGTTTAATAATAATTATAAAATAGTTTGATAATACTTACATAATACAATATTTTAAAAATAAATTATTCAATCAAACTCTTTAAACACTCATTAAATTTAACATTTCTCAAGTCATGACATTGCTTTGAAAGCTTTAATTAAATAATTCATTTCACACTTAAAACGCTGCAGGATGTAACAGGTTTTGTCACATATAAACAAGTAACCTCCTTTTTTTAATATTTAATCATTAATTGCCGATATGATAAAATACCCAACAAATTTTGTTAATATAGCGTTGTTCAACGCTATCATTGTTTTGGATAGCCATGTTTCATGTTTAATCAAACTCTTGTTTTCATAACGAGGGGATACGGAACAATTTAAACGTTATTAATATGCGAAGTACTACAAGAGGTACAAATCATTCATTGAGTGACAGAACATAAACGTTCNACAAAATTACAGTAAGGCATGGGATTCGTAAAAAGTTGAACAGTCATTTATTTCATAAATTCAACACTAAACAGAAAGTTCAGAAATTCTCTGCACAAATGCTTCGACATAGATTGTCTGACTAGTTTTGAATTTTGGACTCACCTTTCTTGTTATTCAGCGGTATTATTAACACTAGTATTAGGAAAACGTTAACGTTCTAAACGTTACCAAATAAATAAAATTTACGAGCAAATACAAGTCGTGTACTCGCCAGCGGGAAACTTGCCATGTTCAGGCCGTGGGTATGCATCTGCGGATTCAGACTGGCACGCACAGAGAAACGTAGGCGACGGAGGGAGACATAGGTACCACGCGGGGTCGGTGGGGGTTGAAAGACCATTTAGCACTACGCATGTCTCCAGCTACCGTGCGGCAGAGTGCTAAAATTAAACGGAAACTTTATAGCTTCTCCGGAATGTCGGAGCAATTTCATGTATAATACCCTCACTCTGGACATGAAACAAGCAACTTCATGTCGTTGTAGTATATCGATTAGTATGACGCACTTTGAGGATTTAGTGAAAAGAGGTTTTCACCTGAGTAGGTCGTAAACATAGATCGATTGGGATCTTCAGATCCTACTGTCGCTATTGATATACAGCTGTTTGACAATTACGTTCACCAATTAAAGGACTTTAACTTAGGTAGAAAAGATTTCTGAAATGTCACGATAATGACAAATAAAAACGAAAGATTTTTTATTTGCACATTTTAGTTTCAAACTAAGTTAATTTTTGTTTATGAAAGTACACGAACAATTTTGAACAATAGAATTTGTTCATCAATGATAAAATATTTACGGAAATAGTTTTCATTTCTAAATTTGTAACATGCAACTAACTGATAATGCTGTGCAATCATATCGTTTTTTGCTCAAAAGATTTTTATAATACAGAAAAAATATTTCCATTTATGACTGTGTGAAATAAATATAATTCCATTATAAAAATAATTTTTTCAGTGGCTTTAATAACAAAACTGCACTATGCTTTTGTTTCTCAACACAGTAACTATTGTTCTGTGTTTGCAAAACACTTGAGATATTTTAACAAAATTATTCAGATGAATGGCATCTTTAAAATAAAGACAAAGTAACAATTGATTTTCTTACATTCAATCAAATGTCATTCTTTATTACACCTATTTGACTGAAGAGTATGGAGCACCAATAGATCGAGTCAGTCCAGATCAAGTGAGATTGAGAATACTGAAGAAATCAAAATGAGACACAGCAGACACCAATAATTACTTGTCTCAAAATGTTTGTTTTAGTAATTATTATATAAAAAAATTATCCTACTATTCTTGATTAGAGCCATTCGCAACTACTCCACTTCCTTCTTAAAGATTAAAAATCATAGAAGGGCACATCAAGTCAACCGCTTCTTTTGTACAACAGAGTCATACTCTTGAGATAAGCATGCAAGCTTATGGAATGTAACATACATGAAAATAGTAAATGACTCTTTAATAAGATGAAAAAAAAAAAATTGGAAAATTGTATGGCTTTTTATTACCAAACTTAACTCCAAATGTATGACAGGAGTTATACAAGAAATGACCTGCTAAGTTCATTGTAGTGTTCACTAGGGTAATTAATGTGTTAATAGAGAGAACCTTTCAACATAAACTTAAATTAAAAAGACACTAACAGCACAAAATCATGTGTTAAAATGTGTTCAATCTTAGCACAATTGAGTACATTATTCTCTGTAGACTTTGGAAAATAGCAATGTTTCATTACCAGAATCAAGCAACAAGGTTTTCAAAATATTTTATTTTTCATCATAATCACCATAATAAACAATAATCACCATAAAACTCTATAGGTAGCTTCTACCTATGTTTGTATAGTACTCATAAATTTTGTCAATTAAAGAAAAAACAAAGTAACTCTAACAATTGATTATGATTCATAAAATTAGAAATTCCATGTATAAGAGCAATCCCAAAAAAATAAGAATTATTGAAACTGTTATAATCATTAGGAGGGGGTTCAGAGCAAGCAGTGCATTTTTTATGATTGAAAGCAGCAAACTAAATGATAGAAAATACAAGGAAATCATTGGACACAAAGCAACACTATTCAACACAGGCAGCTAAAAACAATTGATAAAAAGCAATTGCAGAAGAATTTCATCACAAAAATTATCCTTAACTGGAAGATATGTTCTGTGGTGTGACATATAATGAAATCAAATTTAAAATGTAAAAACTGCATTTTATCTTATTGAATCAAAAAAGAGAAAAGTTAAATTTTCAATATCAATATCTCAAGAAAAAACATTAAACACATTTGATCTTATCATTTAAAAAATAAGATTCCATGGAAAAAATTAGATCTAGTGTTACCTTTTAGTTCTCAACTTTTTGTTCAATGGAGACCCATATAAATTTTTTTACTATTCACTGCCCAATATTTTTTAACATTCATATATTTCTACATGTGGAGAAGATATGTGATAACTTTCGGTCAGGTGAAAGTGACGACGAGTCGGGAATCAAACCTGGGACTCCTGCTTTGATTACAGGGGTGTTAACCACTACCCCACCCGTTCGCCTTCCACAACTGTGCACCATTTCCACCCAGACCTAAACCCCGGAAGACCTGAGACACATCATAGCAAACCTTAACAGATATAACGTATTATAACAAACCTTAACACATAGGTACGTGTAAAACCAATAATAAAGCGCACACTGAATTGTGTGTCGCGTTGTTCACTTATCTCCTATCTGGGAATGTCTCTCAGGTCATCCGGGATTTAGGTCTGGATGGAAATGGTGTACAATTGTGGAAGGCGAATGAGTGGTGTAGTGGTTAACACCCCTGTAATCAAAGCAGGAGTCCCAGGTTTGATTCCCGGCTCGATGCCGTTTTCACCTGACTGAAAGTTATCACATTTTTTAATAGTCATGAAATGTAAGGAAAATGAGATTAAAATTTGTTTTGTCTATTATTATAAAATAAGTTGCAATATTTAAATATTTTTATTGGTTTTAGTGCATCTCCAGAACATTGGACCCTGGGTCAACGCATAAAAACAGCATTGGAAAAAATTATAAATAAATCATGAATCTAAAGTTTTCATTCAGACACAAAACAATACCAGTTTCCAACCATTATTCAATAAGAAAAATGATTCTAATTATTAAAAATCCCTATTAGTTTCATTTCATTACTATTCAATATCACAGTAGTTACACCCAGCTGGTATATTCTTAGAACAACTGTGTATTTTTTAAATTTTTATTTCACTTACAATATTTTGTCAGACATCCATTGAATTTACAATAACTTCTCAACCTCTTAATACATTATTTTTTATAATTTCCATTCTATGCTGACTTTATTTCTAAATGTAAGCAATACAGAAATAGAACTACTGAAAGATGATGAATTTTTCTGTAACACAGACAATCCACATCATTTTCTTTTTTCAAATTTTTCTTCTGAAAGAATAAAATCAAACTAAATAATTTGTAACTTCTTTTTAAAATAGAAAAATCATCAAACAACAGGAAATGAACATGTGAACCCCAAATTTAATATTGCTTTCATTTGAATATATATATAATTTAAGAATAAAAATTCTGAGCAGTACATATTTAAATTTGTTTAAATAAATATGCACATCACAGTTTAATATAAGAATAGAACTAAAGTACTCGATAATAAATAACGTGGGTATGTTTTTTTAATACGATTAATTTTTTGCAAAATCACAGAGCCCGAAGTTCTACGCTGGACCGGCGAAATCAAGTACCAGTGAGGCAAGTAGTGAAAACAGCAATTGCTTTAACTGAAACAAATATTTTTGTACAAATGACAGATTTTCTTCAAATTCCTGTCACATCAGAGAGTAATGTTTCAAATACTTTGGATTCCAGAAACCAAGGCTCCCTATATACATGTATATATATATATTTTTAAATTTTGATGTATTTCCAAAATGAAATTATTTGCTTTTAGAGTATGTATGTCCAAAAAGGTTTGAAAAGTTCATTCAGACACAAATATTTGGAAAGAGAAAACATTTACTACAGTGAAATGGTTATTTCTGAGGGAAATAAAATTCACTGTAAGAAAAAGTTTTGAAGTATCACTTCAAAACTTAAATTTTCAATATTTGGTAAAATGAAGGTTCTCATGAAGATATATCTATGAGAAGAAAAATATTAAATAATACAATGTTCAACTTTCCTAAACTAAGATTAAACCAGCTGCCTTAGATAATCTCATTTTAAAAGTGTCGAGTAGTGATAATACCTTATATAACAGTAATGTATTATCCTCAAATGCTGCATCCATCCAAAATTTGGATAACTGTGAACTCAATAAATGTACCTGCCTGCACACCCCCTCAGGGAATAATACCTTGGGATTGGTAGCATATTCAAATGTAGATATTACAAAAAAAGCTTACATTAAGTGCATTTAACTGCTACATTACACGTTCTGACACAATGCTCATTTTTAATCAGCTGATCTTTCAACTTCCTGCTCAATAAAACTAGCCACTAAACCAAATATTTACTCAAATTATTATTTTTAACTCGGATAATTAAGTTATGGTGATAAAATAAAATTCTAACAAACTTTTAACAGCAGTGCGTCAATGTATAACATTAATATCTTGCTTTGATTCATTTTAATTTATAATTGTATCCAAGGTAGATATGCTGTATTATTGTTATAATCATTAATGCACGAGTATCTTAATTGCTTTTACCATAGATCTTATTTGCTACAGAACATATGCTGCACCATTAATTGTAGTATTTTTATTGATCTCTCTTTCCTCAAACAAAAAGTACAACTTCAAAAACAACAACAATCCCAACAACCAGGACCATCACGACCACCTTGGCAACAGTAAACTGCACGTTTCCAAAAAGCTACCAAACCTTACTAACACTATTGAAGTTTTCAAATTCATTGGTTTCCCAGTATATACTAACACGCCACGTTTGGAATTATGTTTTTCTTTGATGGTAAATTAGCCTTACCAGTTTTTAGAACCATATTAAGTTTAACTGTACTTGAGAAATTATCCTACTTTCTTTTTAATGTTTTCTCTCTCTTCACATTCTTTATAATATTTCATGAAAAAATTATTTCTTTTCAATAATAAATATTTTGAATGTCCTCTCCAACTGACTGGAACTTACATCTAATACCCACAAACAAATCCTGACCAACATACTGACAAAGCAGTCTGAAGAAGACATACGTCTACGATCCTTCCAAATCGGAAACCTTCAAGGTCCTCAAGGAGTCAGAGTATGGAGGAGACGCGATCCAGGAAGTCGCACAGCCCGTGCAGACCAAGGTCTTCTCACCCACCAAGATTGTTCAATTTAAGGTAGAGTGAAATGTTATAATCCAAATGAACATATCCAACATTAAGTTTGTAAATTTTCTACAAATCACGTAATATATCTGTGAATTCCAGTAACAACCTCTTTTTGAAAAATAAAAACTAAACGAGATAATCTGTCAAAAATGTTTGTTTTCTCCACAAAGTTTCATTTGTATAAGTCTAAACTTCACAAAAATGTACATTCTTCTCAAATTGAATAGTAAAATTTTATAAACAAACACTAAAATGTCAGTAATAATCAGTTAGGTATTCGTCTAACAGTGATAAACAGATAAATCCAATACAAATTTTTGAAAAATGCAAGTTACATACATATTTAAAAGTACAAACTTAAGAATTTAGATAAAAAGAGTTAAATAATTACAACACGATGAACTTAACACATATTTTGATAAATCAAGTAAAATATTTAATCAAATTTTCATAGTTAAACACCATTAAAAAAATGTATGATTGTGTAAAAAGTAGTTATTTATCTTCACTATGAAGTGTTATAATAGCACATTATATCAATTGAATGTCAACATTATAATAGAAAAACATTTTGGAAACTTAATTGGATGTAACAAAGAAAATTCCCTGGTTGTTACTGGAAGCCACTGATATGATATTAACGACAGCAAACGGGGCTGAGGCTTCATCTCTGAGAGGCTATTAAGTCAGGCAAATCTTTGTGTACCTGGCAGAAATCGCCCTGTCTAAACCTGCCACATTTAGTGCCATACCACCACTTATCCCAATGACGCAGATCCTATTTCTCGAATGCAAGGCAATATTTTAACACATGACACAAACATTAACAAATTATGAAATTACTTTCTTTTAACAAGACAAAAATCCATCATATTCTTTTATGTTCAAGTATTAAAACAAATTACATCATACAAAAATAATTCATAGTTCTGTGAAATAGTGTTTCCTTTCAGACACAAGTTGATCTTTTGGAGCTATATTGGATATTGGGAGAAATATTTTGGATATAAGATATCATTGATATTTAGCACCACAAAGCACTATTTTGTTGCCCATAAAGGATATAAAAAGTGGCTTTCATAATAACTCAATATACTAAAGGACTAAAAAAAATTATCATTTTATGCCCACAAATTTGTAAAATAGATAATATAAAATGTTACTTAAAGGACAGAAATACATGTATTACAACATCGTCAATGGAACATTATGGAATTTAGTTTTAAGAATACATAGAGTATCTTTTTTGTGTGTGTACTAGGTGGATCATAAAGTACTGAAGTATGTGCAAAAATGAGTGCAATTTATTTTACCCCAAGTTTCACCCCTTTGCGTTCAAAAATAAACCCCCCAACCCTCCAATCATAGCAACTTTGTGCTGTCTGAACCACACTAATTTCAACTGTTTTTGCTCACTCCCTTCAGAAGCCTGTACCTGCACCCCAGCAAACATACGTGAGTATCTTTGATGCTTAAATGACAACAGAGAGTTACAATGTCTATATCATTTTTTGTTATTTTTGATGCAAATGAACTATCTTGCATCTACCAAGAATACCCTTTCACATTCTTGAAACACACTAATCAAACTGTGACTCTCTGTTCTTTTCTTTTTCTTTCCATAGAATGAAGTGTGTTAAAATTTTATTGTATTGTGTCACTAATATAAAATATGAACTTTCCTCAGGTAAATTCTCTGGGAAACATGAATGATAACATCCAGCAAAGTGGCAGCTTCCGACGTTTAATGAATCAAGTGTTAGGAGAATCAGAGTACTAGATTCAGATGCTGAAAGGGCCCATGGCAAATAACCCAACTTAGATGGCGTCTTTGAAGAAATGTTCTCATAAATGCTTCAACGCATTGCATCTAAGGAACAAATTACAAACAAACTTTACATGGATTATCCATCCATTGTGTTCATACACTTGCAGCAATATTGTGCTCTTCAGACTAGCTTAGAAAATAAATCCTGCAAACCTTAAATTACTTAGATTGTGTGTTCGTGAGACTTTTCAGGTTGGTTATTCTTTCATTCAGACTTCACACAGGAGTTCAGTTATCTGAGTGAGAATAGTCAAATAAACTGTCTTTTAAGTTCCTTGTATTAAAAAAAAATATTTAAGGTCTTGAGTGTAATTTCTAGTCAGGAAAGGTCCTATTCTTTCTATTATGAATAGGAAGGCTTTGCCTATGTCAGTTATAACAATCGTTTTTCTATAGATTACTATGTGCAAAAGCTTTTTCTTTTTTTCAAAAGAACCAAAAGCACTTCTGTAAATACTAATGATGATGTTCCTGCTATCAATATAAATGTTCATTTGCTTTGAACATATTAAGGTCATGCAATAAACATGAAATGTTGTAAACAAGTTTTGAAGAAAAGGAATGTTTTTCTTCTTTTTCTCTAATTACAGCTTTGTACATCCTGCGATTAGAGCAAGTAACTTGCCTCATGCCATTAATAAAAACTTACAAATTGTTTTCAAAACATTTATATTTATTTCACATTGTAACATTTCAATTGATTTTGTTGTTATTCTATTTCCATTCATCTTCAATCCTCAAGTTTAGATTATTTGCAATTCCAAAGCCACATCAGTCTTAAACAGTTATTCAGGTACGTATACAAATATAATGAAACAACAACTCTTAAAAAATATAAGAAAAATAAATCTTTGAAATAAGATTATTTTATCACGCATACTCTTCATTGATGGCACGGCCCACAACTAGTCTTCTGATTTCAGAGGTTCCTGCTCCTATTTCGTACAATTTTGCATCCCTGAGATATCTGCCCGTAGGATAGTCATTGATGAATCCATTTCCACCTAAAAGAACACAAATATCAATTATATGTTAGTTATAAAGAACTCTTTAAACATGTTGAGGTATTATTAAACAGTGCTTGAATAAGAAGTTAGCTTCTACTGTATTAACATAATTACTATTCTTCAATTATGCGAGGAAAAAAATGCCAACTATTCAGAAAAACGTTGCATATCATTTCGCTTGAGTAAGTGTAAATGTAACTTAAAAAGGTAATATTTCCAAAGANCTCTTTAAACATGTTGAGGTATTATTAAACAGTGCTTGAATAAGAAGTTAGCTTCTACTGTATTAACATAATTACTATTCTTCAATTATGCGAGGTAAAAAATGCCAACTATTCAGAAAAACGTTGCATATCATTTCGCTTGAGTAAGTGTAAATGTAACTTAAAAAGGTAATATTTCCAAAGAGTTAATGTTTCCAAAGGTAGTGCATTAAAGT
>NNCF01126114.1:687394-703246 GCA_002313205.1 Laupala kohalensis
TTGAGTGATGTCGGCCACACACTCCATTTCCATTAATTCACCAGGACTAGTTTTGCATGCTGTTGCTCTCATCATCCACTACTGCCGACTGTTGACAAGAGAACAAATTTTTGTTGACAAGAGAACAAATTTTGAAATTAAACTCTTTTTCCAACAGAATCTTGAACTTCAACTACCTATTCTTGAAAAGGTGAATAAATACTCACTCCCAATCCAGTAGTTTAAAATGATCAGGAATATATTTTAATAAAATTACTATATATATAATGTTTTTCCATTCCAAAAATGTGCCACCACTGCAGTTTTTTTATCTGTCCAAAGTAATTTAAAAAGTCCCTTGAATGCATATGTATCCATAAGAAGATTTACCACAATTCTGATGAACGGCCTCCCTGTGAGTGTGACTAATTATTGGGGATTGATTTTCATGCATTTAGACTAGACAAGTAAATAACAAAATTATGTCATTTCACCTACATTTTGACTATTTTAGTCATCATCTGGGCTCAATGAAAGAAAAAAAATATTTGTTTAACCAGCCACATGTTTACCTTATCATCTCCATGGTGACCACACACATTTTACACAAAATGGCACACCTAACATATAGATAGCATTGTCATGACTATATAAATAGTCAAAACATTGGTGAAATGACATAATTTTGTTATTTATTTGTCTGGCCTAAATGCAAGAAAATCAATCCTCAGTAATTATTATGGTCGATAACAATTGAAATGTGGCCAAGTATGTTTTCAGAAATTTAATTACTTTATCTTCTTTCAACAGAAGACAATTCTCTACAAACACATTCACAAAGAACTTAGGGCTGATTCAAGAATTTGATATTCAAGCAATATATTACTGGCTTCACATTTAATTAATGCAGAAGTTTGAATTACTGTTGAGTAAGGTCAAATGCGTATGAAAAGTTTTCACCAAACTAGCCTGTAATATCAAAAGTTACATTAGAAGAAAGAAACAATGTTTCAGTAAAGACAATAGTATTATTACCTATGAATTTAATGAATCACATTTAAAAAAATAGAGATCTTCACTAACATTTACCTTCCAGTCAGAAGCACTCTCTTGAATCCTGTATGTCCATTTGAGATTTTACACACTACTGACAATAAGGTCTTCTGAAAAAGGCTCCTGATGCAAAGGTATGTATAAAGGGGGTATAAAAAAATCAATGAATACTCCTCTTAAAAAACACCCATGCTACCACCCTGGATGTGTTTTCTGCCAATCAGTTATCAAGCCATATGAGTAGTGGCACATGGAAGGACTTTAAGAGGTGAAAGGTGTTGTGTAGCGCAGGGGATTATGCCTTAGAGGTCAGAGCAAGAGGACTTCCATTCATGTACCCAACTGTCACCATTTTCACATGGTTTACGTAATCATAATTTTTCCTCCACTGGCTTGTACAAGAAATAATAAGCTCAAAGGAATAATTATATCATAAAATTTTAATTTTTGATCTAGGATTATTAATATATCAACTCACCTAGACACTGAATTGCGTCCAAAGCTACCTGAGTACCAGATTCACTACAATATAACACAACAGCAGCACAATCTTTTCGATGTACGTATCCATTGTCACATGCACGAGCTATGCTATATAAATAGCTGCGACATGCACTTAGTTTCGTAAACATGTCAGCAATTTTACCCTGAAAGAAATATATCATATAAATTTATAACTGCTCTTAAATAATTACTGTTTGCAAGAAAAAATGTTCAAACTCAATTTTTTTTACGTAAAACAGTCTAAATGTCTGTTATATTGGTAGTTAATTTCTTTTTCTAGCAAGACATTGTAAATTGGTATTGTATAATTAGCTTCCACAATAAATTTCCATAACAACATCTCTACCACATCAATACACAAATTATTCAAATGTATAAAATATGATTTTATAGTTGACAAAAAATATGAAAAGATGGCAATTAAGAAGTCATAAGTATCACAAGAAGAACATAAAGGAAGGGTGATTCATCTCAAAGCTGGAAGAGAGAGTTGACACAAGAAACATAAAAAGTAATAACAACATATATAAATAAATTATAAAAATACACTAGAAGCTGAGAAAGAACTGAGATTAGCTTCCAATATATTTATCATTGTTTTGTCACTTACGAAAAAGAGAAGAAAGAAAATGAGGGAAGTTGGATAATTCATTCATTAAATGTATTTTAATTAGTAATGTTGAAATTAGATTATAAGGAAACTTGTGTTATCTTTCCACTTTTCGATTTTTTTGAAAGAGTATTTATCTCTTCACATAGGGAATTTATTAGTTATGGACCAATGTGATTCGTGTAAACAAGTCTTCACACTAAAATCTTTGGTCATGAAGAAAAGCCAACAATTTTTACTGTTTCATTGTCTTAAGTAGGTAGTTCAAAAAAGAAAAGAAAATGAATCAAACCTGCATTAGTTGGAATTCTCCGATTCTTTTGTTGAATTGTTTCCTGACATGCACATAGTCAAAGGCAGTATCACAACAAGCCTGCATGATTCTGGAACAAATTATTTTAAGGAAATACAGTATTTCTAATTCATCAATAAGTACATAAGATGGCTTATCATATACAACAAAATACAGAAGCCTTTAAATTTAAGATTCTCTACTGTAAAATTAAAATTTCACTATTTATGAAGTACAGAAAAACACTTAACAAGAGGAAATATTTTTGCATTTTATCAAAACCATTTAACACAATGTACCCTCCAAGATACTTTAAAAGAATAAGTTAAAATGAACAAACTGCAAGAGTCCACGAAAAATCCAGAAACCATTGATCAGCTGAGCACAATACGCTTAAAAATTACTGAAGTAACCACTAAAATAATGCCAACACTTACAACAATTAAAGTATTTTGAAATTCAATTTTTGCTATACACCAATTATGCTACGCAGCTATAACCATTCAAATAAGTTTTTTAATATGACAATGAAAGAAAAAATAGATTCAATGGCCAGAGACACTTACCCTACTGGGCCACCTGCTAAGATGAGTCGTTCTAAATCAAGACCACTAAAAAGAACATATATTCCCTTTCCCTCTGCACCCAAAATATTAGCAGCAGGAACTTTACAATTGGTGAAAATCAGTTCACAAGTGTTGGAACCACGCATACCTAACTTGTCCAACTTTTGAGCTGTTTCAAAACCATCCATTCCCTTTTCAACAATAAATGCAGTGACTCCATGTTGTGGCTTGGCAGCATTTGGATTTGTTTTGGCATACACCTAAATTTTGTGATAAATAAAGTTTAAAAGATGACAGACTTTTTTTGGCAAAAAAAGAAGTTGAATTTAAATTTTCAAAAAACATGAATAATTGATCAAGGAATAACATACTTGAAACAATTTACATTTCTTTGTAGTCAGTTCAGTGCTACAACTAGAGAACCTAAAACTGAAGTTTTTATTCAAGTTTTTCAAACAATAATGTGACAATAGTTCAAGTGCCAACAAAGCAAGAATATTACTGTAATATTCATGTTATGATCTAAATTAGTCACTTCCAATATAAGCGAGAAAAGGTAAGCTTCTAAATTTAATTCCTCATGAATATTAATAACATTACAGTAATTAAAAATTAAGGATGAATTTACTTAACTCAAATTCCAAATGCTTAAGAAAATTGATCGGTATAAAATAATTTTGCAATGAAATAATTTTCAAAAAAGAAAAAAAAAATTAAATTTATAAGCTATAATCAAAATACATTTCTTTGAAGACAAAGACTCAGTTCAGCTTTTCTTATGAAACATAAAAGAAATCTTTCACGATTTACCACTAATACATCTGCATCTGGTCCATTTGTGATCCAAAATTTATTTCCATTCAGAATATAATGGTCACCTTTCTTCTCTGCTTTCAACTTCATCGAAACCACATCTGAACCAGATCCTGGTTCTGACATAGCAAGAGCTCCTATATGTTCTCCAGAACACAACTTGAAATAAATAAGAATTCACATTAAACCTTCACTACTACTAATTCACATTATATTATACATATGCTAGTTACTTACATCATATACATTAAAATAATATTAATATATACTCTTACAACAAAGAAGTTACAAGCTTTTTAGAAATCAAAACCACAAACATCAGCAAACATATTTCATAGAGCTAAATTAGAAATACTTAATTATGTTATGATACATTTTCAAAAACTTCAGAAAAAAGGCGTATTTAACAAACATCATAACAATTTTATGGCTATGAATGAAAACATAAAATTGTATTCACCTCCATGATGTATGACTATTAAGTATCAATAAAATTACATATAGATATCTGGATATCCAATATAACAATCCATGGGCAAAATTTGTTTCTCAGTACCATATCCTCATTTAAGATAATTGGAATGAAATATTGTTTTTAAGAAATGAAAACCACAATGTTGTCATCTGGAATATTCACATCAAAGTAACAGCAAGGTAAAATAATTGAAGCATACCTTGGGAAGGTACTTATGTTTTTGTTCGTGAGTTCCATTTCTATGAATCTGGTTGACACACAAATTTGAGTGCGCACCATAACTCAATGCTATAGCTCCAGAAGCTCGTGAAACTTCTTCCATAATAATGACATGATCTAAATATCCCATGTTTGAACCTCCATAGTCAGAAGCAACTGTAACACCCAGCATCCCTAAGGAACCAAGTTTCTTCCAAAAATCCTGTTTCATACAGAAATTTTTACATTACAAGCTCCTAAGGCTACTAGAAGGAGAAATGGGAACAAAATATCCTTACTCTGAGATCTGTAAATTCATTAGTCTTATCAATTTCATAAGCTTTTGGTGCCAGTTCTTTCTGTGCAAAATTAAAAACTGTCTGACGTAGCTAAAAGCAAAAAATGTCGATTACTTTACAGTGCTAAACCACAAAATCAAGAATATGTATGTGTACGTATGTGTATGGTGTGATATGAAGGCTGTAGCAGGTGTAACGGGTGTCTTAAACTAGGTTAATCCTGTCAAATACCTCTTTCTGTTCAGCTGTCAGTCCGTAAATGTCTTCGTTTATGGGATAATACTGAGAGGCAAAACGTATATTCTGACAATATTTGCCAGATATTGATTTCGTGATAGTAAATTTTGAATTTAAATTACGAGTAAGTGAGAAAATGGAACGCATCATGTTTCCAAAAGAAACAAAAAACGAGTATACAAAAGCTAAAAACGAAAGAAATGAAATATAAACGAAAACAGTCAATATCCACTTCGAAATACAGTTAACCAAAATTTCCCTGTCACACCCACAGCATGTCGTATTTCAATTCTTCTTGAGGTCTGCTTAAGAGCTCGCGTAGCAGTGACGGCTATGTGACCATGACCTGTGACGTTGCATGACGTACAATACATTTGCGTTATCAGCTGGGCCAAAGTGTCGACTACATAATAGTCTTGTATCGAGTGGCACAACTCAACGAATTAAAATTTAAAAAATATATTAATATTATTTAATTCATATTATCTTATAATTGTTGCACAAACAATTCAATTTACTGTTGATTACATAAATCCAATTTCCAAAACGGCAAACGGAAAAGAATACCATAAATACACAAATTTTAAGAACTTGACTAAATATTTAAAACTGACTGCTTGGGTCAACGTCGTATTTACACTAAATATTTATTCACTCATTTTTTACGAATTTGTATTGGATGAAAACCAAAGAAACGTTAAACAAATGTTTGTGCCCAGATTTTCCATTATTTCTAGAGAAGAATAAATCACTCTCTCAATCAAAACAATAAAGAATAAAAGCCTCGGGAAATTTGATCAAAATAGTTTGGAAAATAAATGTATTCACTACACATACATTAAAAAATTAATCACATCAACTAAAAATACTAATAATTTTTTCCACGTGGCTTATTTGGGCTACATATGCGTAATTTCTGAAAATGAGAGTGATTAATTGATGCCACTGTCTTATTAGTGAGTCATAAATACTTATTTTTACTCCAACTCCAAGTAGTAGGCCTTCGTAGGAAATAAACCTACGAAATTTCTCTTTTAATAAACGTATTGAGGAAACCTTAGATTATCATACATAGTTGGTCTTAAAATAGACATTACGATGTTTCAACTAGCGAAAATAATTTATTAATAATTATTTATCTTCGATTCACTATTAACCATAATTTATCCAAGTGAAGACCTTCCTGAAGAGCCGAAAACATGATAAATTATAGTCCTCGCAGTGAAAGAAAAGTAACGAGATGTAACCAATTGAGCGAAAGCGCGATGTTATCACATGTCTGCTGAGAGGGTTAACCTAGCGTGACACACTCCAGACTATATGTCATGACCTCACAATGGCTGCTCTAAACCGTTGAAAAGGTAACGTCATGCCACTGTTCTTTCAGACAAAAGTAAGCGATAAAATCCTCTGTCCGTCACAGTTGGCATATCAATTACTACAGTTCTACGAAGTAACTGGTGTAGATGTTAGCATCCGAAAGTAAACTCATAGAGATTGTACTGACACGAGTGAATTGCCCAGGTGTCTAGAGCGAGAAAAAATAGTCGATATGACACGAGTGAATTGCCTAGGTGTCTAGAGCGAGAAAAAATAGTCGATAATTTCGCAATCCTGGCTTTGGTTATTCGACTTTCTCATGGACTCCTCGCTCGTTGCTTTCCCTTCGCTGCGAGCACATTGACAATTATTCATTTTTTATTGATTTGAAATTTAAAAACTTTTCATCTACTTCCACTCTCCCCTCTAAAAGCCCCATTTCATGGAGCTTCTCGCAAACTGTTCCCCTTCTCATTTTGGCGGCACCGTGGAGCTGACTAGAAGACTCGTGTGAGGAATACACAAATAGGTAGAGGAGAAGCTCTCCCACCCTTCCACAAGCAAAACTATCGACTGGTCCAAACATTTTAGTTGCGCAGTCACCCATAGTTGTTATGAAGACAAGACAAGCTTTGTTTATTAGGGTAGTTCCGCAAGATCAGTTGAAATGTGTTCGTCGTGCTTCAGTGTTATAGGACGTATCGTTTGCTACACGTCCCGCTACCATGCACCTTCAAAACAGCTCCCAACAATAGCGACGTAATTACAAGGCAGAGAACTAATTACTTCAACATGCAGCAAGTTTGTCCCGTGGTAAAGTTAATCACACTTCATTTTATCAAAACATAAGATATTCCGATATTAAAATGCAAAACTAAATACTAAAGGAACTGAAACTAATGCGTGGTCAATAATATTCGGGAATTCCCAGCAAATAAATAAATATAAATAAATTTATTGTCAAAAAACAGTACAAACTGCGTATGACCACGTGGAGGGGAAAAAACTAATTTACTCTCCGGAAGCAAGCAAGGGACCATCCCATCAATTCCGATCAAGGGCCCTAAGGCAGAGGCGGATTCAAAAAAAATTCAGCAAAAATTCCTAGATAAGATAAAAAGTTAGCTGTGAGTTATAATACTAATAGAATGTCAATATGTTTGTAAAAATTCTTATTGGCTAAGTCATTAAACATGCTGGTCAAAGGCAGAGTTAAATTGGGATTTCCAAGGTAAAGAAACTCGTACCCTCATACTTTATACTTTGAACCTTAAAACATATTTGTTTTTCTGCCAGCCATCTTTCACTTACTTCGATGATATCAACATTTCTAAGATTTCTTTTCTTGGACATGATTCTTCCGAATATCTTAACTCATGTGTACGTCACTTTCCTTTTATGGTACAGACAAGGTTTTTGGTTTAGAACACTAATTTTTAAACTTAATTTCTTAAATTCAATTTAAGAAAACAGGGTCATATGTTCCTCTGAGTATGAGATTTTATTAATATTCAAGGAATATTTAACGCATTCACATATTATGGGGGTTGACTGTTACAATCCGACCATTCGCTACTGAGGATATTAAATATAATTATCATAAACAACTAAAAACAATGTTTTTATTAATGTAATAATAATATCGTACAATGACTATAATGAATGTATTGCAAATAAATTATCAAAAATATTTTAACGTCAGAAACAAAAGAAGTAACTTTTTATTCATTTATTCCTCTTTAACGAACTAAATTCTAGAAATTAAAAAAGAAAATGTGGATTTGATTCGTAAGAATGTAGTATAAGTTATGATAAGGATGGAGAAAAAAAAATGGTGTCGCCAAGAAATTGCGAAATCCAAAAATACCTCAGCCAGGAAACCCCACAGGACAGGTAGAAGGATAATGCTGACCCTTTCAGCTTATCTCCGGTGAGGAGATACTAATTGGTTCTATATATTCAAGGGAAGAGTAATTCATTGGTTCTATAGAATTAATTTTTGCTAAATTACCGAATCCCATTACACTTCATCAAGGCCTTTGAGTACCTAAATGATAGAGGTGGACTTCTAAACTTTATGTGGGTCCAAAATAAGCTAGAATAAATCTTCGTCAATGTTTTTCGGTTAAACGCTTTGTCAATTGGTTTTTATATTTTATATTGTAGAGTTTTTGTAACTTTTACGTTTATTTGCATGTTAATTTTGCGAAGTTTCTTTAATTTTAAGTATTTTAAAGTAAGAAATTGTTGTTAGGTATATCCTAATATCACCAGCGCGTTCAAGTATTTGACATGATTTTGGAATCGAATTTTTTTACGTTAATCCATAAAAAAGGTCTGGATATCTAATAACAATGATTTATGATGTGCCTGCTAAATTGGGTTGTAATTAATCTTATTTTTCAAGTTAAGAGTACTTTCGACAAAACATAAGGTGACGTAAAAATGCCTCACGTGCAGACATTTCGGTGTACATCTCGCAGCTTTTGTCTTCTCTGAATATTAGAAAGAGTAAAAGTGCAACACAACAAGAATTCCCATGCGAAGCCGGGGCAGGGAGCTACTAAATAATAAACCTAATTCTATACTTTAAAATTCCGCATTTTCTCAATACCTTTCACAGAGGATGTTTTTTCCTGGTCCAAATTAAAAAAAAAATGATTTCATTGCAAGGATATTATTTAAAATAAATGTTAAAATAAAATATTGTTTAACATAATTGATAGCTTTTTTCTAGCGCAATCTTTATTCACACCTACTCCCACGATAATTAGTTTCATATCAATTATGTACTATTGATGAGAGTTTCGTTGATATGAACTCAGTGACGTATTTCGATTCGACACCTAACGCTGTAGCACTGAGAGGATTTTTTTGTTTCAAAACACAACAGCATTTTTATCGACAGGCCAAATGATTTCTTCGAATTTGTATGTTTTGAATGGTAACTCAATCATAAAAAGAGATAATGTCATATAGGGAATGGGACGTTGTAGAAGTGTGATCCAAATGGTGTTTTATTCGTCTATCTCATACGAGAAAAACGAGCAGTCACTTAATAATGTAAGAATAATGGTTAATTTTATAGCTATTTCTTCTGGACTTTGTACTTGAGAATAAAGGAAGAAAATGGGAACAACAAATAAAGAAAGATGGGAATACCTGTTAGTGCCCCTTCTCAGGGGATTTTCCTCGACGCAGGTTTCTTCACACATTTTGTCGTGTGGAGTTTTCTCGCTGTGGGATTTCTTCATAGATCCGAAACAAATTTCCTGGATTTTGAAAAAAAAAAACTTTCTAACCTCATTATTTCTTCGTATTCATAGAATCAATAGGGAGAAGTTTCACACTATTACAAACAGTTGGATTTTTATATTGGAGAGCTTAAATTGATTCTTGGAAAACACATTCTGATAAGGTAGATGATTGATCGAAAAGATTGGTAGAGAACACAACTTTATATGTCTCCCAGGCCTACCCAGTCTGCTGTAAAATGAGTAGTGGGTCTATCCTGGGGTCTAACCTGCCGGAGCGAGATGCGAACCACACCTCCTCCTCCTAGTGCCGAGATCAAGAAATTGCGGAGCTCTACCATCCGCGAACCCCTTGGGCACCTTCGGGGCTTGTTTTGAGACAGCTTGAATTGACCATTTCATATGTACCCTCATTTGAGCATTTACTCCCAGTTACGTCAATGCACCGTAAGTTGAAGCCACTTTCTGAGTTTTCTCACAGAAATGAAACGAAGTCACTGGTTCCAGGGCAGAAAGTTTTGTAACCATCGTCATCATCATCAAATAAATTAATATGCAAATGTACCCGAAAACTTGCCTTCCTATTCTGCATAATCGTACGAAGCAAATCACACAAATGAAATACTTTAGAGCATTAAAATATTCGTTGACAATTTCCAATAGTTCCAAAGGACAATTTCCAATAGTTCCTTTCCTAGATAGCTGTATTTAAAATCATTCCAAGAATAAGAAAATCTATTTGAAAAGGATTTTACTTGGTTCTTTGAGTTCTCAGGAATGTCTGCTGTGACAGGTTGCTAAGTAATTGCACGTGAGTTATGTAATATATACTCGTATGTACGATTCATAACTGTTCTGATATTCTGTTTACAAGGTTAAATGCTAAGAATGAAACCGATTAAATCGTGCCCATAACTAGCAGATACGGGTGAATTGTTATCTGCCATATTATTCAGGTCACAACAATAGTCTTGCTAAATGAAAATAAACGTTCATGTAATACAGAATTTATGTACGAACGTTTATAATACAGAATGTTTGTTACATTCAATTTTCCACGCAATTTAATGGCACGGGTTTAGCTAGCGAATATTTATTCTTGTTAACTACTATTAACAAAAATAAACAAATATTCCAGAAATACTAAGTAAGACAATTGATAATTACGAGAGTGTATGTATTTTTCATTATTTTTGTACTGTACATTTTATTTTATATAAAATTTCATGTAAAATTGTTCACGTGAAATTTTGTTTTATACTTTCTCCTATACGTAGAATATGAAAACGTTGTGTAATGGTAAAAATTTTAGATTGTGAGGATTTTTAAGTGCTTGAAACCAAAAAAGTGACTTTTTAGTTTTATCTTCGCACAACTGTTCTGACTAAACGTATGAGTCAATTTCATTCATACTTGGTATTTGGAATAGTGATAAGAGTAGATGCACATGATCTAAAATTTTATAACTACGAGGATACTTCATATGAATATCAAGGTAAATTTCGATTTAGTAAAACTATACATTTAGAAAAGCGAAATACCACTCACTCACTGATTGACTATACACGAAATCTCAGAAACTGCAAAGCTTACAAAGTTGAAATTTGGCAGATAGATTCCTTTTAGGGAGTAGACTTCCGCTAAGAAACGATTTTACGAAAATCCATCCCTAAGGGGGTGAAATGGAGTTTGGAATATTTTATATGTGTATCCCACCGTATCTGTAGAGTGCCTGGAGCAATTTCAACCAAACTTAATTCACAAATGACTGACTAAATTTCCAGTGGAATTATGTACCCATCAGACAACATGAGGTGCATGGTGCCTCTTAGAGGTGGGGCTTGGGAAGAGTGTGACACACAAAGTTATCAAAAATCACCGCTAAGAAAGCTTACAATCATTCACCCCTAAGGGTGTGAAATGGGAAATTGGTGTGTTCTAAAAACCTTTTTTGAATTACATCAGTGAAAATACTGAGGGTACACACCAATACTACTATAAAATTTAACATTAATGGACAACATTCTTATTGAATACCGATGAGGATATGAGAAAAAATATTACAGAAATTACGTGAGCAAAGCTGCGGGTAATTGAGCTAGTAAATTATTAACTCAAAGTGTAATTAGTACGCACTACATTTGCGTAATTGATATTTCGCTTGAAAGTTTGAATATTTCGTTCCTACGTTTTTGAGACAGGTCTTTTAAACATAAATAAGAAAGTATGTGCAACCTCTAGTATGTGTCTTTGCACCACTAGTTTGTACCACAAATATTTCTTGAAAAATTACCGTTTGCATCAACTGAAAATGTATTACATACGTTTCTTGTCACTTTTTGCTCAATATTGCCCACAACATTCGTTCCATTTCTTCCCGTTACTTAACGTTTTATCCGAAAGTGGACAGTTTTGGACAAATAAATTCGGACAACTAAGTCCATTCTGCCGTAAATTTTTAACAACGCCAACTGACTGCTTTCACTCTCCCAAATCTCGCCAACACAGACCACGGATAAGAAATTGACCAAATGTATCAATGAAGAGGTAATTTAACACGTCGAAGTCTCCCAACTCTCACTCAGGAAAACTCTTTTCAGTTCAGAAGAAAACTTGAAATGATAAATTAATTATGTTACAAACTTGTATTAAAATATGAGGTTAAATTTAAACAAGAAAACTTTAAATAGAAATATTGTATAATTGACCAAGGAACAAAATAGTCTCATTGATATAGTACGCTTCTTAAAGGAATGTTTTCAATGGTTCTGCTCTCCTAAGATGAATTTTGTTGAAACAAAATCTCTTCATACGAGCAGAACCTCACCTTGAAAGCCTCTCTAAACGACCCTGGACTTCACAGAATACTCCTTTCAGGAAACTCCAGAGTCCACGAAGTTGAGCTAAAGCAAATAAACAATTAAAGTGAACTTTGAGTTAGGTGCTTCCTCGTCTGAGATTTACATTGTCGAAGTGGTTTATGAGACTAGTGCGGTACTTTTGATTTCTCGACACAGTATACCCAACTTCGTATTCAAATGGTTTTTCTGTTTCAATAAAATGTAATACTTGATCAGGATGTCTCAACTCATGAAACTTAAAATATATATTTCGGAAAACCTGTAGACATGAATATTTTTTCGAAAAATAAAAAAGTAACGAATATCAAGTGTCTCTTTTTTCGGTAAAGTATTCTACGCAGTATTTTGTGTTAATAATTCTTTGAAATTGTCTCTGATTCCTCACATGACTTAACGGTACTCATTTTAATTTAACATCATCGTACACATGTAACTAAGAGGATATGTAAACCCCCCTCTCCACACACACTCCCGCTCAAAACGAATTGTACTTCGTAAAGGTTGCTGTTCAGACATTTTTTGACATCGTGTCCATACACAAGAGAATTATCTGTGGACTCCATACTCTTTGTGCATATTGAGTGACATCTCTTGATTGTTGAGCTTCTGTGAACAATTTCTTCAAAACTCATTGGTCAATTAAAAAATTACGCCATTGAGTAAAAAAGAAGATGAAATGGTTGGACATAGTATGACTGGTTTTTTTTTATTACAAAGTCATATATTAATTATACTGGAATCCACGAGGCTGTACTTCCCCGCGAAAACAATGTACAAGAACCTACGTACCATTACGTAATATTCACGCCATCGACCCGAATGAACAATCGATACATGGTTAACCTGTGGCGTCACGCTATCGACCGAACGATCGACCCACTAATCGGGCAGGCAACCCGCGAGCCACGATGTGTGAGCGCTCATTCCCTCTCAAAAATCCTCGTCCAGGGAGTCAACATCACTTCTGATTCAGTACTCTCATCATTCGTCAAGCCAGCCGGCCACTTCCCCTTCAGTTTGTACCAGGAGATAGCTGGAGGAATTATTCTCAGCTTGAAGATTACCTCGTGAGGGCAGCGACACGCCGTTGAATCGCCACGAGATGAGCAGTCTTCAATTCAACCTCAACCACATCAAATCAAGACCATCACTTCGACATCGACTCCACGCCATCCGAGCTGCATTTTTGAAGGAAGCTGGAGCACCTCACCTCATCTCAGTGTCTCACCTGAATCTCAGCTTTGTAATATCATTATTTTTCAACTTTCATGTTTCATGTCATTAAATTGTTTCTTGGCAATCAGTGTTCAACACCTCATCTACCTTCCTCATTTTCTCTAATTTGTCTAAACATTTTGGTCCTTCTATGAGCCGGATAAGGCCACATCCTTATGTATTCTTCATTATCAATTTTTTATATAGAAGCTTGTCATTAATTCATTCATGCTAGTTTGCTAAAGTATTTTTGTTACTTTCATTCTAAGTGTCAAGGTTGACATTCAATAAGTGAGTTAAATTCTACTTCACAATTTAAATTTAATTTTAATCTTAAAGAGTTTTAAGATTTTTCACAATATGTCTTTAATAGTTTATCTCGTACCTTAAGGGGTTTGGATACAATAGAGAAATTTGTCAATGAATATGTTCTGTTCAGGTTTTAGAAACTGTATGCAGACAGTATTTTCTGTTCAGGTTTTAGAAACTTATTTGTCATGGATTAAAAGATACGTTGTATGATTTAAGAGCCAAAATTGATGCATTAAGTCAGGAAAATTTAGATCGTGCTGATGAACAATCTGAAGAGAAGTTCTTCCTTTCGAAAGAGAAAATACTAGTTAGAATTTTAAAACAACAACAATAAACGAATAATATTGTTTCAAAAGTGAAATGTAATTGCGATACGTCTCATTTTGATGTAAAATCAACTAAACTGTCAAGTTCACAACTAGTTAATTTTATTCAAAAACAATTTTGTTTCTAGTTTTGGCAGTAGCAACTTTTTGGATTATGCCTTATACACATCTTGCGCTCCCTAAGAGCTCGCGTCCAAGTTACAGCTTATTCAACATAATGGTAAATTGGGCCATAAATCTAACAATTACTAGCATTACTTCTAGAATTGAAAATACCACGCTAATCTTGGCAACATATTTTGGGAATATATGCATATGAAAAGTAGTCTCAACTCTTTGGTGTTTTAAGCAAGAGTTCCCGATATGAGAATGGAAATTGTTTAGTGCCGTTCTGCCATACCTGCTCAACACAAAATTTTTACCTCTTCATAGTACAAAATGACAAATTTATCAGTTACATTTTATAATAATATCATACGTCTTATGATAATAAGTTTATAAGTTTCTTGAATTAATGTGATGAAACGTATTCCAGTCCCAAAACGTCTACCATCTTATTGACAAGATTTCTTTAGATTGACCAATGCATTTACTTACAAACAACGTTTTTTAATATTCCTAATACGTATCTGTTATTTCTTTATGAGATACTTCTCTTATCACTTTAATACGGAGGTGTGATTGTATTGAAATAAGTAAAGGACTCATCGTCATGCGATGTCTGCGGATTCTTTTTTTATTTTTGTGCGGTATTTTCTATAATTCCTTTATGGAAAATATTCTTAGTCGCGGGCGTTGGTACCTAATAGGCTTGTGAGCAACTTAAAAAATCTTGTGTTATTTATTTTCATGTAATTTCAGAACAAAATAGTAGTGAAAATAATTTCTTTTCATACAATAACTAGGGGTGGTGCAGTATATACGGGCTGATTGTGGACTCTGACGTCTTCCAGAAAGCCACTACTAATTTCAGCGGTCACGAAAACTTCGATCTCAACACTAATATCGGTCAATTTTGATTATTTTTATATTTCCCTCCTTCTCACCCCAACACAAAGGGTGTTTATTAATTATAGGCGGAGATAGTGTTCGTATCTGGTAATGAGGATGTCACTTCACTGCAGCGGCACCAACAATGATTTATTCAACACCGATATCGGTCGTTTTTTATTATGTTTACCTGTCCTTCTTTCCCACCCCTACCCTTGGGATGCTAGGGATATATTATCTGCAATGTGGACAGATTGTTAACTTAGAAAGCATTTGGGACGTTCTAAAACTTCCCAACGCCACCAAAAACTATGGTTTTGAATCTAATATCGGATTTTTCATTATTTTTACATGTCATCCCCTTCTCAACCCCTCCCAAGGAGTACAAGGGATATCTTACTCCCATATTGCTTGTTGTCATACAGTCACTCATCTGTGTATCGAGATTGGTTGAAATTGCTCCTGGCACTCTAGAGTTATGGTGGGATACATACATAAAACATTCCAACCCTCATTTCACCCCGTTAGGGGTGGATTTTCGTAAAATC
>NNCF01126114.1:703411-732061 GCA_002313205.1 Laupala kohalensis
CGTTTTTTATTATTATTATTATTATTGTATTCGCGAATAGGACAACTAAGGACCACGATAAGAAAACGAGTGTTAGTAAGAATGAGTTCTTTGTGAATTTATTTACTGGACACATCGTGAATTTTTGGGGGAACAGTGTCTAGATAGAATCTAGATAACTGTATCCGAGTATTACAACTGCGGTTGTTAGCCGCAGAGGGTGAACTTTTCAAACGCCACAGCTATATGAACTGAGACATAGAAATGAAAACTACAATATTTTTGCCCCACCGGGAATTGAACCCAGGAGGACTTGGTGACGAGCGAGAGCGCTGACACCGTAACCACAGACTCATTATTATTATTATTATTATTATTATTATTATTATTATTACTATTATTATTATACTTTCTAACGAATATGACTATGCGATATAAATTACCTCTTTTCATCGAATTATTATTTTTATTTTTTTTTCATTTACGTACAAAATTTCGATATGTCCATTATAATGACCAATGAGAAAAGAGTAATTGCGTAAAAGTATGATTTTTTCTTCCACTAATGTTAGATCTTATTTTAAATATTCTATCGTTTACTTTAACATTGATAAGAAATGTCATGAGAATAATAGTTTAATTGAAAATAGTTTTAACTTCATTCAACAGTTAGGACTAAATATAAGGCTATGTTAAAAAGTAATCATCCCTTTACTTAGAGCAATGAAAGTTATTTTTTAAATTATGAGTAGATCATAGTAAAATAACAAACGACACGACAAATTAGAAATATTTCGTATTGAAGTGCTTGATTTGAGGAGTATTTTTTTCGGGAACAATTTTATCGTAAAAATAATTGAGTAAAAAGGATTGGAGAGAGGGTTTTCACCCAGAGCGAAAAGAATTACCGGCGTCCATTTCATTGGCTATAAAATTATTGGCAAACTTTTTGAATTATAAACAATTTCTCAGGAAGATTCAGAAGGGAGGTTTCAGTGAAACTGGCGTACAGTATTTGACCATTATATAATTATTTTTTATAAAACAATTTTACAACAAAATTAAATAATCTTAGAAGAAAGGTCACGGTCTCAAAGAGTTATTTTGCGAGATGCAAAATCTTGAAGGAAAATCGAGAGCATATTACCACTTAACAATCCCGAAATCGCCAAGCACATTCAAGGTCAAATAAAATTTTAGATCAATTAAATGGCAAAAAACTGGTTCTTTCCATAACTGTCGTACGCCACTCATTCAATGAATTAGGGAGTCAGGGAATCCCCGAAGTCTCAATGACGTCATATCAGTACTAAGAAAAAGCAATTCAGACTCCACTCTTATTTTTTGTGTAAGCAGGTGTACGAGGAACAGGCAAGAGAAATATCAACCAAAATAAGACAGCGTGTAGCAAATTCACCACAAAACGTTTTTTTTCATTAAAAGTAATTTTTAAAAAATTAATAGAAAATATGTACTTAATAAAAAGTGAATGACTCATCACTTCATCGGATTAGGGAAAATTTCGTACAATGATGAATGGATAAGAGGTAATAAATGGGTATTTCAGAAGTGATTAGTTGATTACCTCGAACTCCAGAGGTCGTGAGTACGTGTACTGGCAAGGAGATAGTTTGGTATAAACTCCAGGAGGATTTCGCAATTCGACTTATTGAACTCGGGTGGTTTCCCCCATCACTTCAGCGTAAACGTCGAAATATTACTTTTCTTAACGGAACCCCGCCCTCCTTTCCCTTTCAGCAATCTCGAATGGAAACGCGTTTGAACTTGTTTTTTTAATACTGATTTCAATACAAATTGAAAGGTGAATTTGGTATCTACTTTTGGAATAAAAGGTGTTTTACACATCCCATGACTCATAATCAAGGACTTATTTCTTTAAATTCGGATAGAGTGCACTAAAATGTTTTCTTGATAACCTAAGTCCATTACAACGACCCAAATGAATAGATCTTTAATAAGATGTCGGATCTTTGATCTACGTTTTGAGAGTGATAATTACTCCCATCCATGGTTTCCTCTAATGGAAATTTTGATGATTATTGTAACAAAATTGTGGGCACACAATATACTCTGGATAAGATTGTGATAATTATTCAACCTCGAGATTTGAGTAAATTAGCGGCTTTTCAAGAAATCCATACTAATATATAAATGCGTACCGCGAAAATGTGTCTGTGTTTGCTTCTTAATCACGTATTCTTGGATTGCTACATTCGCTACTTGATCACGACATGGAGATAGATTAGATACCCAGGACAGCACATGTCTATCTACAAAAGTTAACCTAAATTATCAAAAAACTATATAAAAATATAAGTGTTAAAATACTTCAATTTAAGAGAGTAATTTAAGAAGGAAAAAATCAATCGTCATCAGATTTAATGGGCCATTTGTTTTGTGCATTTATCAAAGATAGAAAATATCTTTAAATCATAAAATTTCGACGAATAGAAATGAAGTGCGTTTGCTTCATGCCTCGGAAGCAAAAATTCGACCGACGCGGCTCCCGCGAGATGGTGAATTCAGTCAAGTTTTGTATTATGAATTTGTAAAATTAGGATGTTGTACATATGATTTTGAAAACCTGAAAAACTATTTTGATCTTACTACATAGGGAGATTTTATTTATTCCTGAGTAAAAGTGGATTCGTCTAAGAAAAATCCCGGGGTAATCAGCTAGTTCAGTAATAAATTGTTGTATTTAGGCGGATATCATAAATACATCACGTCAATAAACGTAACCGTGATAAAGTGAAGGTGGAAGCTGCTAGAAGATGATGAGGAAATGAAAGTTTGGAGGGTGATGAAAGTACATACAAATAATGATTGTCAGGGTGAAGGCAAAGTAGTTCTTGATGACGATTGCATTACACTGAGAAACCCTGACAGCGCACGCTTCCAGCAAGGTTATTATGACGGATGGGGGAAAGGATTAAACAAAGTATATTAGCTAATCCCAACTTCCGGGAAGAGGGAAGGAGAAGACAAACTTGAGACTGGAGGGTGGGAGACGGCATGGGACCAGTATGAGTAAGAAAGGAGGGGGCGACGCGCCACTAAAAGGGAGTTGAGGCAGTCGCCTCCCGGCATTAGCCCGCGTCCTGCACTCACACCTCATTCACAGCAGCCGTCCAACATGTACTCCAAGGCACTGGGAATTGTTCTGCTCTTCTGCGCCTCCACACAAGCCATCACCAAGTTTCGTGAGTCACTCATACCTTCTTTTCATATCGTTCTTCAAAAACTTCTTGTGCGTAGCATACTTTTTTAAAGGAAGGCTCGCAAATTGATATGATCGTGTTTCTCCTCTGAAAGGATCAAATTTTATTGCATGGGTCAGATTTATCGAATATTCATTCACGGATACCAAAACAACATTCTACGTTTTATTTTTCTCGCAACTTCATTATTAACTGGTTTCATTTCATACGAGGATATCACATGTTAAAAAGATACTGCGACATTATTATTAATATAATTTCTTTTTCGTAATAAATCGGTTAATGAATACGAATTAAAATAATTACATTTTTTCATTTATGAAAATTTGGAAATAAGACTTTCATGAAAAAATGTTTTGTTTAATTCTTGTATATGTTCTCAGATATGTGCAAATCATGTTTAAAATCTCTTCTGTTCAAGTAGTTTCATTTTTATGGCACACAGGAGAATTTTGCTTTTTATGAAAGTGATATCTTTTTATACTTGACAGATAGATAGCAAGAATCACGTAAAATATTTCTACCAATAGTTTTAATGTTTCAATTACTCAGTGCAAATACAAGGTTTCACTAGAAAAGTTTGGAAGAAACAAAAAAAAGCATAATGTTGGTTATAAGAAATGCAGTATCAGTTAATTGATACTGATATTCATAGAAGAGAAACGAAATTTCAAGGAAAATACTTCATTACATTTTACCTGTAAATTGTTTTACAGCAAAGTTATCATATTATTACAAAATATCATATAACAACATTTTTGCTCCGTTGACTCATCACTAGGGAGCTCGCTCTCCGCGATGCGACGACGGGTTCGATTTCAGGAGGGGATGAGGTAATACGTGAACGTTGGTCACGTGAATGTGTCGTATGTCTTAAAGTGTGTCAGCGTGATAGCTCATCCCTTTACGGTTTAGAATCACAATTCCTCTATGAATTTCTTCAGAACATGTTAAGCAAATCAATTTTTATAATTTATTTTATCAAAAACTATCGTGTTACTCATTCATAAGTTATTACCTGTATTATTAATATACAGGGTACAGAAAAAAAGTTGAGGATTAAATGCGTGATACATAAATTTAATATATTTTCATCCAGTTCAATCGAGGTAATCAAGATTATGGATGAGTTACACGATATTATTTGATACGATAAATTTTAAAAAAAGGTTTGCTTACCATGCTCAGAAGAAATTCATGATTGAACTGCGATTCTAAACTATAAAAGGATAAGCTATCACGCTCACACTTCCAAGACATTTGAGACATTCACGTGACCAAGAACCTCGGCCCCTCCTGAAATCGAACCCACCATCGCTGCGTGGAGAGCGAGCTCCCCAGTCATGAGTCAACGGCGGAAGAATGTTGTTATAAGATATTTTGTAATAATTTGCTTCAGTAGTAGTGAGTGTCGCAAATGGAAATGAACCAGTAGTCGGCATGAGTGATTGGAACTCAAAACGGCACCAAAAATGTTATTTCCCTGTAATAATTCGGTTTATTTAAACATTAGTTATTCACAATATTATAGAAACATCACGTATATCAATACAAAATGTGACATGTCATTAAATTAAATCTTCTTGAATATCGTCACAAATTATTTATTATTTACATAGTACACATTGGTAATCCACAAAATATGTACCACAATAAAATATGAAAAAAATTTTTTTTTTCTTTTGAAAACCTAGTTACTGGATTTGTGGTCTGAAATCTGGTATTATTTCCAAATATCATTGGTGTTGTCATTTCCCATGTTATTTGACTCGTCCTTACGTTAATGAATTTTGTATCACGCATCTACTTCTGAGAAATTTCATCAATTTCATGTGAAAAATTGCTCTTGATGAGTCGACACACTCTCATACCTTAATAACCACAGAAATACAACTATAAAAGCTACAGTCCAGGAGAACAACACACTAGTAATAAAGATAAAATTAATTCCACGCTTTATGTTAATATTTTGATGAAAAATCAAATTTTATTCTGATCCTTTAGGGGCAACACCTTGTTTTACTGCCACACAGACGCACGACAAGACCTTCAACGACCACTCATATGCTACATTACCGTCATAAACTTTATTAGATGCATCTTTCATTATTACGAAGGTATTGAATATTGCATCAAAATTAAAACCGGCACCAAAAAGTAACCAGAAGACGTATTATTTGGTTCTAAAACGTTGTATCGACCAGAGGTGCACTGTTGAGCAAGTGCATTTATGATAATTAACTCCGTTGCACCCCGTAGGCTATTGATTAAATTTGACGTGTTCCACTTAATATTATCTGTTCCCAATCACGAGTGTGGTTCAGTAAATCTGAAAAAAGTGGAAGTGTGGAGTTGAACGCCAGCAGGTGCGGTGACGTAGCTCGGACGACAACTGGTCGGAGGTGACATAATCCGTGGAAAGGTCGTGGTCGAGTTTCGCCGTCTCGTTTCCAGCGAACTTTCGACTCGTGATGCGTCTTCAGCTTTCCACAGTGGTGTTTTGTTTTCTTTGTTTGTCTCTGCCCCTAACTGAGCATAAACACAAATATCGCATGTTGTTGTATGTATTGAGGAAGAGAGTACACGAAAGAGGTCGTACCTGAGGGTATTCGCGAAAGAATGTGCAATTATGACGTAATTCGATGTACAGACGAATGAAGACTCGATTTTCCATCCTTGAGCAAGTGAATGTGTTAGACGAATGTCATACACTATTTGATAGAACACTTTTTTTTTACAAACATTCGCACAATAAGTGTCAAGCATGAAAATAAAAATTCATGTCCACGCGTTTATGTCCCACTAATAATAAACCACAACTTTTTTATTGATCTAGTTTGACGAAATATATCACTGCATTCAATAAATGATTACATCCAAATTGCCTCATATTCATTTACATAGGAATTTTTTTTTTAAATTGGTGTATTTAATATAATTTTCGTGACATTTCTTATATCATCCTAACAAGTGACCATGGGGCTATCAATAACTCGAGGGTTTTAACCTTTTAAAATAAAAAGTTGAATTTCCGTAAACAAGGAAGATGACCAATGACTTTATCTAAATCTCATGTTTTATTTATATAATTCCTTCCATTCTCTCCTCCTCACTTACAAAACTAACTATTCCAACATATCGTGCGACATTCATATATATTATTATTATTTAGAATATGTCGGAAAAACTGCATTGTACTCTCAGTACACTTTGAACGAGTCATAATAATATTGGGAATCTTACCAACTGATGAATATGAAACACAAAAATATGAAGTTAACAATAGCATTCAAAACGTTCGTATTTTATTGATCACGACAAACATCCTTTGATTACGAATATCTGGACTCTAATGACCTTTGATGTTGATGAGCCCTAAAGCCCCACCAAAAAAAAAAAAAAAAANGGTGAAAAGAGGCATCTGATGAAAAGAAACGAGTAAAGTATCTTTCAAATATAAATCCTTTTTTTTAAATTTGGATATAGAACGTCTGGTCCTTAAATTATAGAATCAGGTTACAACGAATGATTCATTTCGTTGGGATCCGTAGGAACGGATGACGTACAACGCGGTACTGCGTGGTCGGTCAGTAAGTGAATGCCACTTTCGTGACAAGTTCAACGTTTACGAAAATGATAAAAAATTCAAAGGGGTATTCGAAACAAAGTAAAATAGTCACTAAAATTTTTAAAAATTGAGATTATCCTTTAAAAAATAATATTATAAGTTAACATATCCGTCATTTTGAACACAAAATGAACAATTTGATATTTGCTACAAAAAGTTCACAAATTCAGGAACAAGCAATTATTATTATTTTCATTGAATTTATTTCTCCGGTATGTTTCAGCTAGTTACATTAAAACATGCTCCAGGAATGATCCTAAATTAAATGAATGTGTTTTAAAAAGTGGAAGAGCTGCAATACCATATCTGCTACCCGGTAAGTATATCGAAGTTATTTTTCGCAATAGCAAGATAAAAGATTAACAAAAAATTAAATTAGAATAGCTTTAGTTTTGTCGGAATATTTGCGATGCATCATACAAAAACGTATGCCTTAATACATGTTATATCAACCAGTTATTATTTATAAAGAAACCGATAAAGTACATAATTCTGCAATAGTTAACAATGATCGTGATTTGACAGCCCATAAAGTTTTGCAACCGCAAATCTTTAAATAAAGATTCATCGTTGCTACTTTTTGTACTGATTCAATCTTGCTGTTCTCTCCTAAGGTGACCCGAAAGTCAAACTGCCTTCCTTAACACCTCTTCGAATTCAGGAGATCCATGTGGACCAACAAGGCTCTGTGGGACTCAATCTCATCTTGAGGGATGTCGACGTGATGGGTCTTGATCAAGCGGAGCTGCGGAGTGTCAAGTGAGTAATTGCATTCCTTTGGGACAGTGTGATTTTTCTGTGGAGAACATCAAGCGGTATTTCACCACAGAAAATTTGTACTGTAAAAATATTTAATTATCCGTGACATGGTAGGTTCACGGAATTTATTTATTTATGCCTTTTGGCGAGGTTCAGACCATAAGGTCTGTTCTTCCACCTAACCGTTGGACTTGGGTAAGGGAGTTGGGTAGGAGATATGTTGTGTTTCGGGGAACATATGATGCCGAACCGACATTTATCTGGGGTAGGTGAGGGAAACCCCAGCTCAAGACTTGAACCCACGCTCTACTGCTCAGTGGGATCCTGGAGGCGAAGACATTACCACTAAACCACCGCTGTCGGATATTCTGGTTGGACAGCTAGAGGACGAAACCTGGAGAGGTAGACTGAAATTTTTAGTCATATGTCAACGTCCAGGATATCTCCCAGGCCTCCTTAACCATGAGTACAATGAGTACTGGATCTATTTAAGGGGTTAAACTGGCGGAGCGTGATATTGGATTGTGACGAAATCAAACAAAATTACGGAACTCAACCTCCAGTATACTATGAAACGCCTGTCCAGACCTATTATGGAGGAAGTTCGGCCTTTTGATATTGATTATTATATTAATACGAGCGTAGAACCTACTTTTCTAGCGTAATATTATTTATTTTTGCATCCGTTCCCTTACTCAATCGCCATTGATGGGTAAGCATAAGATATTGATGGGATGTATAAGTATATACAAAACGTATATACCATGTCCTTTGTACCGTCGACAAACCCACGAAAACGTTTCAATCGCTTTGAAGCCATTAAAAATTAAAACATCCAAAAATTCGTTTCTAATTATTTAAACTAACAATAGTTATGTACAAAAAAACAAAGTTGATAAATCAGTTTGTGCGTTATAGCAAAATATCGAAAAGTCATATTTTTTCCTAATTTCCTGTCTAAATATGAAAATTTTGATAAATTGTTTCTTAGAGAGTATCTACAAATGCAACACCCTATTAACATTTCAATTTTCAATCTAATTTTTTTTTCTGGGTGTTGCTGATAAATTAATTAGAATTTTTATCAGTACAGATAATGTAAAAAACACCTGCCTGAAACAGAGAACGTGTCGCACATCTTTATTAAATAATGTACGAATAGAAAATATCTGTCACAAATTTGGCACATTTCATGAGAGGCAGAATAAAAAATGCAAGGCATTATCATTATAAAGAAATATAAAATTCTACGTAAATCTTACTTGAACGTCCAGTTAGTTTACTTTTTATAAAAATGAGGAATTATTACATAAATAAAGAGATATAATTTAATTTATTCATTAAATACAAATGAGGCACATTTCCGCTATTGTTTTTCCTTTAAGTATAATTGCATCATTCGTTTCTTGATAGAGAGTCGAGAATCTTAAACATAAACGCTAGTCGCGACCTACATTTTGCACCACTTGTACTAACTGTCAGATGGATTTAGTATTTGTCGACTGGCAGATTGATATACTCTTTCGAAAAAAATGTTTATTGGCTCCTCAATGTAGTATTAGCTTTTGAATTTACTCTAGAGTTATTTAAGAAATGCTCTAAACTCATGTGTTCAAATCACTCCCGTTTTAATAACCTTTGCCACCTACTCGATACTTGCTAAACATGTTTTCACTTGCATTTTTCATTTCAAGTACCCCGCGAATGTGACGAAATGACTACTTCACATTTGTTTAGTCGGCTATCGTATATCATGACTCCATGAAGAATAGTATTTTCGAATCACAAAAAAAAGTTCCGAATATAATCGAATCCGACGATGAAAGGTCTTTCAGATGAATCGAATTCCAGAGAAACAAATTCGAGTGATAAGCCGCGGCAATTTAGCGGCGTCGTTGAGACATCGAGTGCGAGTATAGTTAAACGTCGCTGAGCGATGAAATCGACTGGACTGAAAAATGAGGTTGAAAAAATTAGTTGTAAGGCATACAATTTGTTTGGCCGATTGAGATTACTTCTAGATTCAGCTTGATCGAGAGCGCTGTGATCAAGAGCAGAGGTTCCTCCGTACGAAGACAGTGTCAGGCCTGGACAGACTTCTCTGTCAGTACAAAAGCGTTCCGCCTCCTCGATTACGAGGGTAAAACAATAATGTTAAAAAATTATCAATGAAAATGTGAAACCTTGTTAAAACGTTTGTGGAAGAATTAAATAATAATTGATAATTCATGTTTTTAGAACCGCAGTCTGAGAAGTCCTCAGAATGCGCGGTCTTCCACGAGTGTCCGGCAATTGTTTGCTCCGAGTGAAGAGTTGAATACAAAGTAGGATTATCCTCTTCTACTTCATGTGTACAGTAATATCTGATGCTTGAATTTCAAATTATATATATATATATATATATATATATATATATATATATATATATATATATATATATATATATATATATATATATNTAATTACAATATAACCCTGTTGCCTGATATATTTTTCTCTCCAAGAATCCTCCGGAAGATGAATTTGGTTGCTTGGAGTAGGATAATTCTGAAATCAAGATGGTAGGAATATCAGGTTATTAGTTAACTTATGTTATATTTTATTTACGACGTATAAACATTGTAGTTTGGAGAAAAAATCGTAAAAAGGTAAAACACGTAACTCACTTGTGAGTCACTTGCCTGCATTGAACTAGCGCACTTGATTTTGTCTCGCGTTAGAGATGAAACGCAGTATTGTATTTATATTTTAAATATTTTTACATAATCCGTATTCTAAACTGTGACATGCAGTGAATTTATCTTAATCTTTATTCAATAATAAATTGTTTGCTAGAAACTCAGGTCACTTGTTCATACATGCACATGTTTTTTACACTCCAGAGCGAATATATATGAAAAAATGTGAATACAATTTTGTAACTAACTGTAACACTGTAAAGAGGCACCCCATTTCGTAGTATCACGTAGATCATCAATTTAATTAATGTTAAATTACGTTACTGTTATGACTGTTATTATGACACACTTATGTTAAATAGGTTAAATTAAATTGTTTTCTTGGAAGACTAGAAACATGGGCCTACTTCTCCGTAAGTACATAGGAAAGTAAACATATAAGCGCAATATTATATTGAGAAAGTGTTTAGCGAGTGGAATATACACCAGTATTTTTTAAATGACAGAAACTTCAGTCGTCCATTGTTTATATGAATTTACACTCACATTTATAGCAGACAGGGAACCAAGGTGTGTAATTAATGGAGGGATGAGTTTTCTTTCCAGAGTTAAATGGCGAAGGATAACACGTGACCTCGAAAATATATGGTTTTACGGCGTTAGGTGGAAACGTTGGGTTTTGTTGCGACTATTGAATAGAGTCTCAACGATTCATCCACAATTTGCGAGCTTCTCCGGAATATGACGTCCGACAGTGAAAGACTAATCGTTACTTAACCCAATAAATCTGGCACAACCAGAATTATGTGTTCGTGTGAAAGAGTAAGCAATTCCTCAACAACAAAAACAGGGCCGTCATAAAAACTCACACTCCTAAAGATTTAAGTGAGATACTCCAGAGGAACCACCCTGTCAAGCATTAGTTGTTGGCCAACTAAGAATAATATCTTTGTTTTCATCTTCCCTGCTTAAAATTATAGTTGTGTGACAGCAATTACCCAAGCTCATTATCATAGCTCAAGGTCCACGAGTTGGACGATGTACAGCTAAATTGTAATTCACAAAAGTCAAGCAAGAACAAGGTTATGCACAAATGAAATGTTTGCTCATGAAAAACATTTAAACTCCTTCTTTTTTATTTTCGATTTCATTTTAACTGGTTGGTTCACAATGACACTAATTTACCTATTTACATTTGATGAATATGCGTTAGTTGCTGATATCTCGATAACTTCTGCTCCTCTCGGGAGAGCGTTTCATTTTCATATCTCTGATGACTTTATTTTGTATATTTCGTTTTAATTTTTGCACGAATTGTGTTAGGTAATCAATCTGCCAGTTTTGAGTGAAATGTGGTGATGGGTTTGCAGACGCCCGGAATGGGCTTCTCCCAAAATCAAATCCCGCATTCCAACCCTGAGTAGTCCGTTGCCCTGAGAAGCCCTTAGTAGTCCGTATTTCCAACTTGAGAATTGCCGCAGAGGATTCACTATCTCTGGTCCAATTTCGTTGTTAGGGCGTGACTGAAGAACACATTATTCCTGGCTTTGGCTTGTTTCCCCAACGAATAAGTATACTGAGTGGCGATCTAGACCGTAGTCAAAGAGAGGGGGCTGACCGGGGAGGGATCTGGGGAGCATTTATGTTTGAAAATCATGGTTTCACAACACAAATTTTATAAATATTATCTTTTATACAAAATACATCAACTCATCAAATAGATAATCAGCAATTAACAATATTAAATAGTAACCAAATTTATTAATTGTTTAGAGAGGCAAAATATGCCTTTATCTGTTGAAAGTTCACATCCAATTGGGGGGAGGGGGGTATACCCCTCTTAGCCCCCCTCCATAGATCCGACGCTGAGTATACTCAAGTAATGAAAATGTTTGAAAAGTGCTTCTCCACTATTTCGAGACTTTTGAAGTATAAATTTAATTGATAATGTCTGCTTGTTTTACGGGTCTTTTTACGAATGTATTTTTATTACTCATTCTGCTCGTATGGCAAACTTCTCTCAGCGCACAGCAAGAGCGGATAGTCAAAGGTCATCCACGATGTGTGTATATCCTCCGAATCACACGCTTCAAGATCAATGTCAAGAGAGAGAGAGAGAGAGAGAGAACTCGCGACGAAGCAGGAAAAGGTGTTGGCAATTAACGGTGGGCAGGATTCTTCGCAGGTGTTGCATAATCCATGCGGTTGCCACGTTGCTTGCGTCATGTATCAAGCGTTCTCATCCTACTTCGCTTGACAGCGTCGCACCACCCACTGCACAACACACTTTCTCTTCAAACCTTGCTTCGCTACGATTCGTCAAACATTCATATTTACGAACGAAAAATTAAAATAATTTAACTTTTAATACATAACACAATATATAAAATTGTCTAATGACTAATTAATCCTTTTAATCTTGATTTAAATGCCCATAAAATATATCATCACTTTTGTAAACCCCCTGACTATATTGAGCCGTCAGTATCTGATCATGTGTACGAGATATTTTGTATTCTGTGTTCAGGGTCGGATTTAGGGGGGGGGGGAAGCTCCCGGGGTTTCTCACAAATTCTAAATATGACGCATCACGTACAAGACAGTAAACGTATTGAAACGAAATTTATACGGTCGTATTCTTTAATGTTGGGAATATGGTTTAAGGTAGAATTCATTTTCACATCAGATTTTACAATCAGGAAAAAAACAAGAAAGATTACTCTTTTGTTGCATGCATTGAAAAGATAAAAAGGTGCAATATAATATTTAAAAAAATAATATGAACCACAAGCACAAAATATATGGTTTAAATATTGATTTTATTTTTCAGTTTTGATTTGCAAAATCACCGACTCGAAATCGACTTATTTATTCCCCAAATTCAACTAATAGGGAAGTACAACATGTCTGGGCGTATTTTAATACTTCCCATCTACGGAAAGGGAGATTCCAACATCACTCTAGGTAAGATATCTTTGTATAATAAAAATATGATTTACTCGTATTAACCAGAACTAACAAAGAATCGATTAGTTATTATTTTGAAAAGCGATTAATATTTATATTATTGTTTTCATAGTACTCCATATTTTTTTTTTACAAAAAAATACTCCCCTCAAGTATATAATCTGTTAGGATAAAATAACTATTACTAGGATAATATGTAAATTTTACTCATGTAATTTTTCCAATCCCTCCTCCAGAATCTTAAAATTTCTAAGATTGCATTACACTCGTATTTAAAAAATACATTTTATGACAAAAAATAAGTAAGTTTTCACTATGTTCTACTGCAAATTATCTTTTCATCATTATAACACAATGATTGATGGCGATAAAATTCTCCCGAAACCACTAGACTTACTTATCATATACGGCCAAGTTCTCAGTCATTTCATTCTCATAAATCAAATAAATGATATCATTAGTTATAAATCATTAACTTTTCAGATTAATTTTTTTTTATAGTGCAAAGGAATATATTCATGACTCTTCTCATAATTACCAGTATTAATATTTGCTGACATGTATAATTCGTATTAATTGGTTTTTGTTTTGTTGTATTTATTTTATTGTAATTAGGCATTTTTGGAACTTAGCAATAATCGAGCTACGTTATTCAACTTTGGCTTACATTTTAGAAATACACCAAGCACAAAACCGTATGTCACTTTGGACTGTAGATGACACGGCGCAATTGTGAGTGTTTCTTCTTAGACTTTACCAAACTAACCTAGTCTGGGTCAATACAACAATATTTCAGTTTGCTTTCTTCTTGTAGGACACGTATTCCCAAGTTCGTTTGCGTCTCCCTTTAGATCTCACAAGGTCATCCTCTTGGATTTTTTTTCCTATATCCGAATATCTTCACTAAACTATTCTCATAATTAAGAATTTTTCACAAACAATGACCCGACTTTCCAAAAAATTTGCAATTTATACCTCTAATCTTTTTTGGTACTCTTGTTCCTTCACTACATTATTCCTTTCACACGCAAGAAGCTTTTGTGTGATGTAATAAGATTCGTTCTCAACCGCCTGCCCTTACTAGTATTACTGCTGTTATTACAAATATTGGTTGTTCGAAAATATTTTAAAACATTTTATAAGTCCTACTCTTCCTCAAAAATCATCAATTAGTTTATTACTCGGTTAAATACATTTTATTTTACTTAATTGTCGGTGCGATTATTTTCAGTCCAATATTTTGTACCTTATCCGAGTCATGATATTACTATTCAGATAGTTATCGCTTCTGGCTACGGTTGATTTAACTCTAAAACAGAATGAGCAACTAGCCATTAAAGTCTGGTAGGAATACATCCTATGATATCATTACATTACACGCTAATAACGAATAACCTTCAGCTTCTCACAATTTAATTTTCAAAGTTTTACAAAGGTGTACGAACTTCATTTTTATTATTTTCAAATGACACGCGAATCATGTGGTTCATATCAAATGAACGGTGTGGTTCACGTAGCTAATCAGGTTAAATTCGCATCCTTAAATGTCACTATATCTTTCAGCTAAATAGGAACTAGTTAGTCATTTTCGATTATCATCTTTAATGAAAGCTCCAGGACAATGTACTCATTTAACGTCTCGGAAAATTTAAACGGTGGTAATAGAAATAGTTACTAGTCGGATGACATTTCTACGATCAACTCTCCAAATGAGGAAAATAAGCGTAGTGTTTGGTGGTCTAAAATACGTTTCAAAAAGGATTTTCAANAGGAAAATAAGCGTAGTGTTTGGTGGTCTAAAATACGTTTCAAAAAGGATTTTCAAAAAGAACTATGCACTTAATGCAAGGATGAGTTAATAGATTAAAGAGGGAAATTCTCTTACCTAACGTAAGGCCCGACAAGTAATTAAGTCTTTTAATAACTATATGTGATGAAATATGTTAAAAGTATGAAGAAATATTAACACATTTTAAAAGCGCAAAGGGAAATTTAATCCAAATTGTAAAATGTAAAGGAAGATATAAGAATAACAGATAGATATACGATAATGGAGTGAGGAAATTTATATTTGTAGCAGGGATAAATCTAAGCACCTTCGTACATTTTCCCATTCGAATTATTTAAAAAACGTGTCATAGCTTTCCTCAAATGGAAAGGAAATAAAATCATGAGATAATACATAGTGAACATACAGGATGTAAGAAAATAGACGGGCAGATTGACATGAGAGTTGGTTCAATAAATCGTTGTTCCGACTAAGAATCGGGCTGGGTATAGGTTTCGTAGAACTTGTTTTAGATAAAGAATTATTACAGAAAGGAAGGAGGGAAAATATTAAAAAATACGATATAAGATCGATCCTCTCTATCGAACAAAAAAATTAAATCAAAATAGGAGAAAAAATAACACGAGCTTAGCAACAGCCTTATAAATTAGATAATTAGAAAACATGAATTATTAAAATCTGAGAATGCATAATTTCTAAAAACTAAAACGTTAACATTCATAAAACAATTGGGAAGACTTAAAAGTGTTTATGTATTTATATCAACACTAGCTGATTAAGCGGCGTTCCCTCGGATTTTTCTTAGATTAATATTCATTTACTTAGGAAAAATACTTTTATTTACTGGTTTTTTAAAAACATTCATAATAATAAAAAATTTATTACAAAACCTGACTTTACACTACACCATCTCGCGAGAACAGCACCGGTCAGATTTACGCTCCCGAGGCATGTAGCGGTTGAACCTTTTCATTGAAATTCTTGTAAAATCTAAACTATACTTCGAAATTTTACGATTTAAATTCGATTTTTATCTTTGTTAAATGTATAAAACAACTAACCCATTAAATTTGATAATGATTGATTTTTCTTTCTTAAATTGAATTATTTTTACACTTCTATTTTCAATAACGTTCTATCGATAATTCAGGTTAATTTTTGTAGATTGACATATGCTGTCGCAGATTGTTTTGTAGAACTCTTTGAGGCAGACAATATTGCCTACTATAGCCGTCACCTATCTCTAACCGTTTACGCAGCGTAAGCAAATATAGCTCCTTTTTTTCGATTTTATCGACATTTATCGTCAAAATCAATTTCTATCTTTCTTTTCATACATTTAAAAAAATAATAGTTAGCCTATGTTCATTCCGGACATCTAAACTATTTCCTTGCCAAATTTTATCACGATTGATCAAATAGCAAACAGACACACGTTTGCGTCAAGCATTTATATGTTAGTGTGGATGAATAATCAATCAGCAAGATGAAGCTAACTGCACATCACACTCTAGAGACAGATTATACCATATGGATGCGAACGTGGGTGTTAAATAAATAAAGACAGAAGTCTGCTGGGAACGGAAAATACCGAGGAATGGTCTCGCGAAGGACGAGCATTTGAGGAAATTAAAAATAAATTAAATTCTCAGAGATTTACGACTTAACAAACAAATACCATAAGAAACAAGAGGTTAAAGTGACTGGGATACGTCAGTAGCCTGAAAAAACTAAATAAGAACTTGGGAAGATCGACTTGCAGGGAGAAGTAATAGAAGTTGACCTTAGAATACATGGAGGACAATCCGGTTTTGAGATTAAAGGAAGATTGAAGAGAGTAGAAGGTAGTAGAAGCTATGAGTTAGTAATAATAAAAACACACGTAGAACGACAAAAACAACATACGTCAATGAGAATAATTACTGTTATAAACGAAATCTGAAGCTTTTTAGAGAGTTCAATGTGTGAAAATTATTTATTAACTCATCGAGTAAATTACTATTTCCTATCATTACATTGCTGTGTAAACAGGACGTCATCTGGATAAAAGCATACAAAATTAGGAATTGTCTTTAAGATTAAGGTCCAACAAAATGAGGTGTTTATTGTCATTTGTACAATGAGTGAATATTGAGAACAAAAACTATTGTATTTGAAATTGCATTGCAAGACACAAAATGTTAAAGAACAATGCTTTATGACTGAGATTAAGGATTAATCATGACAGGAGCTCGGGAGAGAGGGCAAATCCCGAAAATAAGAAACCGCGTTTAAAGTCGTTTAACTACCAAGAGGCAATAATGGCGAACAATAAAATTTCGAAATCTCTTTACGTTATCATTCCAAAAGTTTTGTATGTTTGTTCTATAACCTTCTCGACAGAAAAAAATACATTTTTCAGGTTCGCCCTTTCTCCTCCAAGCACCGGATATGAGAGTATTAGAAGACACAAAAGATCTCTGTAGAAAAAATGTCTGGGTAACTTTAAGGACATGGGATCTATCACTAGTTCAACTTCAATACAAGGACGGCCCCATCATTATTGCTTGAACTTTTTACTAGAGTACTACTGATCATAAGTTTCTACTGTGTCGCTTAGATAAAATTAGAGAATCCATAAAAAAATTACCGTATATTATGTGAATTAGATAATTTTTGAAGGAAATACCTCATTGTACAATTACAAGACAAAATGTACTACAACGTACTGAAGTGCGTTTTTTCTGAGAATTACCATTAGAATGCGATGGATTTATGCTATGCAGTTTTACGTCTGTACCAAAGATGCGAACAGTAAAATACATTATTTGTATTTTATTGGTTATTTGATTTATTGTTTCAATAGAAGTTATTAACTTAAGATTGTAATTGTGTTGATAAATACTCCTGTTTCATCCATAGTCAAAAATTGTCTATCAGTTGCACCGGTAGCCTAGTTCCTCCAAGTAGCCTAGTAGCCTAGTTCCTCCTAATAGCAACATACAGTCCAAACTGTTGTTGCAGAATTAAATTATTATTATAAAATATTAATAAACCCCGAATTTATTTGTACTCTAAAATATAAGTTGACTGGAAAAAACAAAAACTTAAAAGAATTTTTTATCAAAGTACATCTAAACCAATTTAAGATACAATGATTACAAATTGATTGTGTTATTTGATTCTCTTTCTTATGGGATATATTGTTTGGACATAATTTTTTGACAGACCTGAGGAAAAGAAGAAGAATATAAAGATAATGTTGGTAGGTACCCTTTACTTCTCGAATGCTCATCATTTTATATACCATAAATTTTGTCTGCAGATAACGTGCCGCTGACCTACTCGTTGCACTACGACATGGTGACCCGCAAAGGCAAAGAGCACATGCGCCTGAAGGATCCGGAGGTCGGTTTCGACACAACTCAAGCGTATTTCCGCTTCACCAACCTCTTCAATGGAGACGAACGCCTAGGTGAGTCTAGATATCAGTGTCCTTTTATTTTGCTAGAATTTCGTTCACGTTGTGAATGAAATCAGGTGCGAAGTGAATTTATGAGAAAAGAAAAGACTTAAGGTATAATTGGTTATCTCCAAATGACAGACATATTCATTCCACCATGGGCATATTCAAAGAATGGGGACAAGAGTGGCATTTATACCGCCTTAAATACTAAAAAGAAATGAAAGTATGAAAGCAACTAAAAAGAGTATAGACATGGATGCCATTCAAATTTTCCGGGACATCAACATCTGATTCGCAATTCATATGCGAATCTAACATACGTTTAGTTAATTCGTAAATTCTTACATAATATTAAATATGCGGGGCGATTTCACCGCCACTTTCAGTTAATTATTTAACCGCCTGTAGCCCACTCTGGTCGAGAAATAAAAATTTTGAACTCCAAGAGTTCAAGAAAATTTGACTGAGGTTTGTGTCAGGTTAAATAATAAACTTTTCTGTAGTGGTTCATATCCAACTGCATGGAAAACGGGTCTCGTTCACCCATAGCAAAAAACCCTCATCCCACGTCTCCAAGCGATTATCGAACGATTAGTATACTTCCAACACTTTCAAAAGTGCTTGAGAAATTGGGTCGAAATGAAATAGAAAGTTATTTAATGAAAAACAGCATTTTAGACGAGAATCGGTCAGGTTTTCGAACTGGTAAAGACACAGGAACGGATCCACTGACAGTCACTGAAGATATTAGAAAAAATATGGACCGCGGTGAAGTAACCATATTAATAATCCTTGACTTTCGTAAAGAATTTGATTCCGTCGACCATGAAATTCTTTTAGCTAAATTAAAAAATATAGGTTTTGCTACTCTAACATTAAAATGGTTACATGAATATTTAACGCGAACAACTCGTCCAATCCTGGATATATAAATCAAATGCTCTGAAAACACACAGAGCTGTTCTTCAAGGGACAGTTTTAGGACCCCTAGCATTTCTAACTATGTAAATGATATAGGAAAATCTTTAAAATATAGTAAACACCATATGTACGCTGATGACCTCCAAATTTATCTCAGCAGACGAACATCGGAATTAAATACTACGTACAGAAAATAAATCAGGACTTGACATCACTCCACACTTGGGTTTTCTCTCTGGGTTTATTGCTGAACCCATCAAAATCTCAGTGCTTGATGATTGGTTCACGAAATTTAATTAATAGGTTCTCAGAACGCGATCCGGCGGATATGAATATAAATAGTGTATCACTTCCATGGTGCAAATCAGCGCGTAATCTGGGTATTTATGTGGATAGTAATTTAAGTTGGAAAACGCAAGTTGACAAAACTTGTCAAAAAGTTCTTTCCTCCTTGCGTATGTCTTCGTAATTTATTACCCACTTCCGCGAGAAAATTTCTGGTAAATTCACTAATAATGCCACACTTTGACTACTGTGACTTTATCTTTTCAGATTTAAATTCAAAGCTACAACACAAATTACAAGTTACTCAAAATGCATGTCTCCGTTTCATATTTGATCTACGCAAATACGACCACGTATCAGAATATTATTTAAAAGCTGAAATATTCCCTATTAAATTACGACGTATTCTCCATAGCCTCATCATGCTGTTCAAGATTCTATATAATAAACATTTAACTCAACTTGCTATAAACTTTCAATATTTAAAACAAAAAAGAACTAGAAATGATGAACTTCTCGTTTTATCACGACACAGAACGGCCTTATTCAACAAGTCATTTACAGTAAGTACAATCCGTGAATGGAATAAACTACCACCTGACGTGAGGCATTCGAATGGTGTCCATATATTCAAAAGAAAATTAACCTCTGGACTGCGCCAACATCCTCCATAGTATGAGATAAATACCTTGGCACTTTTCCTAATACCTTACTTTGTATTATTATTATTATTAATTTATTTAATTACCATATTTTTTCCTTCTCTTTGCAAACGCCACATCTATTTTCTCTTCTATCTCTTTATTCTTAAAAGTATCTTCTCCCCGTTTTACTTCTATTACTCCCTCTCCCTTCTACTTCTACCCCTCCCATTCTACGTTGTTGTAACTTCCCAAATGTAAGATATTGGTTTATGCCATGTCCTGTAATTTGTAATTAATTTCTTTTTGCAAGTTAAGATGTAAACCATAGTATAATATATCTAAGAGTAATTTTATTCTGTGAAAAATGAAATATATCCTAACTTTATTTATATTGTATTGTGTAATGTTTCACTTAAGTTTGGTATTGTCTTTATGTAATGTTAAATTTAATGATACTAGAATTAAGTAAAATATTTTGGTAAACGTGATAACGATCTTTGGAAATCTCTTTCCATACACAAAATGAAAAGTTTTTAAATAAAGTAGGATAAAACAATAGTGTTTTCAAAAAATAAGATAACGCGCTTCTTTATGATGCTTGAAGATAAGTATAGCGTTTAGGTTTTTATTGGTTGGAAGGACATTTTTTATTTAATATGTATACACTTTCAAGAAAATTGTACGAGCCTTTTTTCTGTGCTGTGAACCCCTTTTTTCTCAACAAGTTTCTTTTTTCCTTCTTTTGTGCAAATAGCAACAAACGGTTAGTTTCCATTTCGATGGTCAAGCATAACCTTCAACTAAATGAGCCCGGCTGTGAATTCTTTCTTTTCTGTGATTTTTCACGTATCTTTATGTCCGCAGTGGAGAACGTGCGCCATGTGGTGAATGACAATTGGCGCCAAGTGATTGACGATGTGGGTCCGTCGGTGGCACGTGCCATTGCTGAAGTGGTGACGCGCCTGCTTGTGAATCTCCTCACCATTCTGCCATACGACGAAATCTTCCCCGATACACCCGTTTAGCAGATTCGTCTCTAGAGGAGCGGATATCAGTGCCACAGAAAAAGGAATTTGGTGAGGAAATTATGAAGTCAATGTTTATGAAAGAGCTATAAAAAAGTCATTTTTATTTTTATGAAGATACATTTTTTAAAATGGTTTTATGAATAAGATATCAACACATCATATATACATTCTTACAATTCGTATATTTTTCAGGAAACAAAAATGTGTTGTGAAAGAAAAAAAACCCGCCGGTATAGGCTCTTGTATCCAGATCCTACTGTCACCTGAAGTACTACTGAAATAAGTTGAAGCATCGGATATTATTAGAAGTGTAAATAAATAGACGCGAGGAAATGAAAAGTTAAATAAAACAGCGAAACACATATTACATTGTTGTTATTTTGATATATTCAAATATGTATTAATTTCACAAACCTGAAAAATTACGCAGATCATTGGAAAATAATAAAGTTCAAAGAAGTGTTTTAAAACAAAAACTTTAGTCTTCTTTTTCGAGTCATATTATTCCTTCTTGACATATTCCTATCACCTAATATTTCTAGCCGTTACGTAGTACAGAAAGACAATAGTTAATTATGATTTACGCACAGTTTGATTGTTTATGAATACAGGAAGTGTCACTATTTCCAAGAGTGCAAGTAATTCAGGGAATTTTGGAATAAACACTCTTTAATGTTCCACCTATTAATGTTCTCAAAATTTAAAACTTTTCACCAGAGTCCTTTAGCGAACCTTAATCTAATTATTGCCATATCTGAAGCATTCGAGATTCAGGGGGCTGGTCACTAAGCTATTAAGCTTCCTTGAAGGGTGCTGAATGGTTTCCCCCGCCCATGTATTGCTCGTGAATTACAAAAAAATATTCAACAATTTTGTAAGGTTGACCTATGGATTTCATCAATTAAGAGAAGGTATTAAACTGATAAAGTTTTGATCATTGAGAAATGTCATGGGCATTCCATCTTTGTTTTAGAAAGGGAGAGAGGGGATGAATAGGAGCGAAGGCGGTCCAAAAAACTTTTCCCCTTTTCAGGTGCTATTATTGACTACAACCACAATTCCAATGTTCAATTATTTTTATATATTCTGTGATTGAATATATAATGAATTGGAGAGTGAGTTAAAGTTGTTTAAAAAGTCACAGTATCAGTGGTGCCATATTGACGGAACGCCCTGGAACGCCGTTCCGGCACTGTTCGGAATACAGGTCTAAATGTAAATGTATCTCTTTTAGGTCACAGAAATGGGGAAGTTCTAACGCTGAAAATTGACTCCAGAGGGCTTTGGAATATACAAATTAGCACATCAATTTTAAATTTTCAGAGAGGGCGCAGGACCCCCTTTTGTTGAGGAGTATGGGAAATTCAGCGCTCCGGTACTGCTAAATTCGCTATGACACCACTGCACAAGATCAAAAAGATTTTAGTATCATGCTTTAGCCTATTTTAACACCATAGAGGAGCTAAAGCACACAGGGTATTCAAGCAAAATGTTACGAGTAACCTATTTTTGAAAAAGAAAATTTTCCACATAAATGAACTGAACGTTTTCGTTGTACTAATAACGATACATAATTGATTTTTTTGGTTCTGTTTTGTTACTTTCTTTATACTCATCATAAGAGTTTTGACAATGAAATTAAAATTATTTCGTATACATGTTTTATATATTTAACGTAATAGAACATTGCTGGCAATATTGTTTGTGAGTTTTAACGATTTCCAGACAGTATTGACGATTTGGTTTAACAAAAAATTATTTATTATTTCTTCTTCAAGCTTGCTAAAAATGCCTATTTTTTTCTATAATTAACTAGCATGTCTGAAATCCTCATGTAAACAAAAACTTAATGTAGCGTCTAATACAAAATGATTCTGAGTATTTTTGTTCTCAAATTGGAGATAAGTGTTTTTATTTACTACACCATCTCTCTGCAGGAATCTGCAATTCTTATGTGGAGAAGAAAATAGTACATTTTTTAATAATGACTTGAAAAGGATCATTTTCAACAAAACTGTAAAATTGAAACCAATGTTTTTTGTGTTAAATATTTTTGTAAGGCTGATTTCTTACCAACATTCACCATAAGTATAAAAAATATATATCACATGATGTCACATATATCATGTACATCATTAGCCCGTTAAAGTTGAAACACGAATGAATAGGGGGTTTCTATAATTTTCATGGTACTATTATTATGTTTGCTTTCTGGCCGGATCTACAAGCCCAAAATGCGAGATCCTTTTCTCGTGTGTTGGTAAGAAACAGGACCAGCACACTTATTGCCCGAAGCCCCAGTATTTGGAAGCATCGCGAGTTCAATAACCTCAATCTGTGAAGCGGTCACTAGTGCAGACAGTGTCTAAGGCGATTCGTGAGACGGAGGTCGAACCATGAAGACCGCAATGGGAATGTTGCTGTGGTTACTCCTGACCGTTCTTCCTTCAGCTCACTCTAAGCGAGGTCTCCGTAAGTACATTGTGTCTACGTAACTATATTAGCAAAACATTTTAAATATATTCAAACACTTAATGAGTCATCAATACAACATGTTCCTGACACATTAAAAGAATAAACATTATCAAACAGTCGACATAAATAAACACTGGTTCATTGAAGAGATACATAAAATAGCTGATTATCATAAGATAGTCGTCGGTGAATATACACTAGTATTAATAACAAAATAAACATATGAATAAAAATATGGGAGAAGAAATCTAAAACATATAATTTTAAGACTCTTAAATGCATTTTTGGTGTAAAATTTTGTTTTCTACTCGAAGTCATCGAATGTCTTGAAAATGAGTTAAGTTGCAATTCAATGAGTTGCTATTTATTGCTACTGTCGTGTAACGAGGAGAGAAACCATTAACGTGGGCGTATATTCGATTATCAGTAATCATAGTTTTGAAAATGAAGCCAGGTAATGAATATCCAATTCTAAATGTTTGGAGTACGAAGCTTCGTTTTCAAATAATCCACAAAATGTTCAAAGCAATTCAGGTATAAATCTGGAACTCTGATTTTTTCTTATTTACTCGTTTATTGCTTCGGAAATGTTTCAAAAACCTGAAAGACTTTCCTTAAATATCTCAAATTATTAATTTTTACTTTTTGATTTATCAAAACAATATTGTAAAGAATTAATACAAGCATTTTTATACACGCGAGTGAAAAAAGTTTCTAATGGGATTCACCACAATGATGAAATTAACAAAAATTGAAGTTATTACAGAAAATATACATAAAATTTAAAAAAATAACAATTTATTTTAGAAACCACTACAGTACATTTAACTCATTTTGAGCTTGTAGATCAGGACTTTTAATCGTAGAAACTTCGGAGTAGATGCCTCCAAAATTTATTACTATCACAACCCTTATTTTACATAAATATTATTAACTTAAAACAAAGATACTTTCTTACAAGTTTTCCCCTATTTTTGTCTCTACCAAGCCAGCATTCCGCTTTCATTTTCATTTTTTTCTTAGTTGCCTTTAAATGTATTGTGTGAATGGGCCAGACATTAAATATTTTTGTTGCTTAATGACCAAACTCTTTTACCCAACTCAGTGAACTTGATATAAGTTGGACTTACTTTTAGATGTAAAGCGGTTCATAGGACCTTAATAAAAACTCAATGTAAAAAATCTTGAATAATCATCATTATTATTGTGTTAGTTATTCAAAAGCACCAAAACATTTTCACAACTTTTCAACAAATAAAAAGAAATATATTCTTAAGCAATAATTATGTTATTAAAAAAAGTAATAATTCCAGAAACTGATATAGAAATTACTCTTTCCTGTTGAATCTTTATTGCAGTTATAAAGGAAAAAGTGCCGTGTGTAGTACTGAGCTATCTGGATGAAATGATTCCATGAGAATGTATAACCATGCAATTATTATATCGACAAAAATGTATTTAAAAAATGATAATTCCATTGTGGTATTCGATCGATGGATATTAAGGTTGCTCTCAGCGTTTCCTGAGGGACAATTAATGACTCGAGAAATGCTTCTTAGAGGAATATATCAACTGATTCTTTGTAGACAGAAAATTTAACGGCATAAAATTGCTGAAGCATGTCGGAAACACTGTGTAATTTTATTTCTTTACTTGCTTTGAAAATAGTTAGGGTATAGTGTGATTGTTAATATTATAATTTGATAAAGGAATTAACCATTTTTAAATCCATTTTACTATAGGAGCTTAGATTTGCGAGATATCTGTGGTTTAAACAATTAATAAATCCCTTCGTTCCTGACAGATGTCACTGAACGTGGAGTAAATAAGATTTTCCAAGCGACATAAACTATCACCTACTTAATAAATATTAATATGCAATGCGCGGGGATAAGTAAAGGAATGTACAGAGTAAGTTATTAGAAGCCTAAATTAAACGTGGTTTAAACGTTGCTCATAGTTTTAATGTTAGAAAGCTTTTTCGGCTGCATAGCCGCCATCGTCAGCAAACTGAATTTACTTTTATGTTTTAGCTGTAAAATTTTAATTCATATGACTTATTTCTCATAATTAGATGACGGTAATGTTTTCTTTATATTAGTCTTTTGAAAAAAATACAATTCATCAGACGGAAATCTTAAAAAAGAAATACTACTCGTTACGTTTTAAATCAACGGTTTTTAAGCAGTCTTCTATTTTACGTGTTAATCCAGTACAAACTATTGTATACAAAGCAGATACATATAATAAAGTCGACAAGAAGAACTATTTTCACGCTTCTTTCTGAAACAAAATATCTTATTGAGTTCCTCCTACATTTCATATGCACTCCTTTTGGAAATTCCAGATTATTGTTTATGTACGAAAAAGAATTTTCTGGTCATCATCCTCTGATGTGTTTGGTTAAATAATAAGTTAATTTTGAGGGTTTGTGAAAGAATTGTTCAGTATTACACAAGTATGTTTCTCTTAACATGTATTGAAGACTTTAACTTGACTACTTTGTGGATTTGTGAACACACTAGGACACAACGATATTGGTATTTTAAACTTCGTCGAATATCCAACGTTGATGTATTTTTTAAAATCAATGACTTAAGTGAGTCTCATAATTCAAATGTACTCCTCAGAGTGCGAAATCATTTGATCTTTCCGTTTTACTAAAACAAGTGCTGCTATCTGTCCGCAGCTCCTGACGTTCAACCTTGCCGTGGCAAGGGCAAAACGCTGGACGAATGCATCATCAAAACGGGGAACAAACTGTTTCCACGACTCGCTGCAGGAGGTGAGTAGCGCTAGTTTCATCTACTGTCTCGTCTGTCTGATGTCATTTACGTACATAAACAAGATTTCTTAAAACCTCTTAAAAATGAAGTTGTTCAGGTGGTACGGTCACGAATTCCCCAATATCTTCCAGTCGAAGAAGTCTGTGACCCTCACATTTTGATGCAAAATATAACAAGACTATCGTTAGAATATTTAATTCCTTCTTCAATGTCACACAAACATAACCAGCTGATAACTTATTTAATGAAGATATTGGCTTCAAATATCTTGTTTCCAAGACATAATGATTTTCTAGTAAATGATTTCTTAAAATTTTCGTTTGGAACTTTATTTTTCAGAAATTTGCTAAGGGGTTGTCTATAAGTAACGAAACTGTAAAATTATCTTGTTTCAACACCCCCTTTCCCGTCCATATCTCTTACATCCCTCTAATAACTACGGAACTCGAGACTAACCTATCACCTACCATTAAAAAAAAACTGTTTTGATTCTCCTCGGTGAAATGTGGGGACATTTTCTAGAGGTTCGAAACGTTGGATTTCTTTTTCTTTTTTGATAAGTGGAAAGTGTTTTTCATTCTGTCACAATTTTAAAAACTGTTATTAGAAGTAAAAAAACTGTTCCTTGGGCAGAGCTGAAATCTTTAGGACTAGGCGACGTCGACCCAATTCGTATCGAGCGAATGGCGGCTGGTGCGGAAAACGAGTTCATGCCGGGATTTCGCTTTGAACTGCTCGACACAGAACACCGAGGTTGGCACTCTGCCCATCTGTTCCATTCCAGGTGAGAGTTTGGCCCGCAGCGGGCACATTTGCCAGGGAAGTCCAAATTATTGTTCAATATAACTTTTCTCCCTGTTCCTCGTGTGCGTCAGTGGCAAAAATAAAAAATAAAAGTCTTTCAATGTAAAACTAGGTTTACTTAAGAGTTGATCTCAAATCATTGATAACCGTAAGAACAGCGTATAATGATACTAATTCTATTAATTGAGGTATATTTAAGAGAATACTTTTTAAACAGATGTATATTTAAGACAAAAACAGGAATATCGGTCATTGAAATATTTTGGTTTCCCTCTCGAAACTTACGCGTTATGAGAAGATATTTCCATGTCCATAAGTGAGTGACATGTACCTCAGAATTAAAAAAAAAAATAGATGCCCTAAATCACTTTTTAAAAATTGATTGCAAGAGGCAAAAAGTGATAATCTTTTTAAAGTTTATATGTGAATAACTAAAGTTTCACCATGCAAAATAGACAAAAACTAGCGATATACTTTTAATATAGCACTGGGTTAATTATAAAGTGCTTTTACATATATGTCGCTACATGAAAACATGTTATTTGTTTTCTTAAAAATATTTTCTCTGCATTTTCCTCAGTTTGTACCTTAACTGTTTTTTAGACTGAATTGGACCTGTCTGCTCAGGAGGAGCAAACATTGATTTGTTGCATTTTTCTCACAAACGGTTTTCATATTGCCACTCATGTATTTATAAAATTCCCTAACATGTACTTTCCCTTGTTTAGGACATCTTTTGTTGGTGACTAGCTGTTAGCTTTGGTAATACGTAGTTTTTTTGCTAATGCTTGACTTCCATAATAGAACACAAGAGATGATTTGCTTTAAAAATTGGCTCAGATGGTGAAGATAATTTCTCCATAAAATGCATCCGGTTTTGAAAGGGAACTTCGGGCATTAGATGAGTGTATTAATTACGTTTTGTTATATGTAAGGTAACGGGAAATCAATAGAGGGTGTACATTAGCATCAAAATCACATTTATCTTTATTTCTGTTAACTCCCATGTGCATTTTAACTAATTTCAGAAAATAGTCGCAGCTGGATATGGCTCCTTCCAACTTTTCAGTTTAAACCTAACAAAAATATTTGAATTCAACCTCTCGTTTAACTGTCCCAATTACTTATACCTTTAGAGAAATAAAGAACTCTGTTATAGTTTCTAGAGGATTATATTCCGTTCCACGGAGTTAAAAACATATATATATATATATATATAT
>NNCF01126114.1:741628-753509 GCA_002313205.1 Laupala kohalensis
AAGAACAAGTTGTATAAAAAAATTCTACACCACTGATGTTTGGAAAATTTGACAAGAATTTTGTGATAAATGTTTTGCGTTATTTTGTAAGACTCAGAATTTGCTGTTCGTGCTGCAAGTGATAGTTTTTGTTTTTGGTTAAGTTTCGATAATATTAATAAACTGTAATAAAATATTTTACTTGAACCTTGAAAGTAGACAATATTCATCAACACAAGACATTTGGACATATGCTTTCTATCAGGTGATTGTGGTACATTTACAAATATTTAAATGAAAATATGATTTTAAAAGAGAACATTATCGGACATTATCGTAAGTCACCTGAAATTTCGATAAGTAATATTGCGTTGTGTCGCCAACCATGTTCATTGATAGTCGACTTTCGACCGCATAGCGGTCATCTTCAGTACTCTAAAATGAAAATTAATATATACAAATAGAGATAAATTACACAGAAATAAACAGAAAATAAACACAATAACATTAATGGGACACAAGGCGAATAAATTGACCGTACTAACCTTCCTCTAGACAAGGAAAAGTGGCAAATGCGCCCGGCGGTTGACGAAAGGTCCCTTAGGTATGCAAACGACCTCTGAAGGGTGTGTTGGTGAGGGGTGGCAGAGGAAGAATTCTAGGAACAGTGGTGGAAATAGCAACGGCGAAATTTGAAAATTTGTATGTTCGTTAAGAATGGAATTATTATTGATATATTTCTGAACATGTAATTGTTCTAATTTGGATCTGTAATAATATTTGTTGTATTTCATGTATTGATGCGTTGTTTTTGGGTCAAATGAGTGTCCTGTTTCTATTAAATGTGAGGCAGAGTGCATGGACACACAACACCTCACACTAACAACCTATGGTTGGCGAGAGACACCTTAATTTAATTTTTAATTACGCCAACAATCAATCACTTATTCCATATATAAGTAATACTGCATACACTGCCAGGAGCGGCACAAGGGAAGACACAAAAAATTGATTTCTTTTGTATAATATAAAGAGAAATCAAACTCATAGAAGTGAGCAGTAAGTTCTAAATTATGTATAATATATTTTATTCATTTTTTCCCGAAACCTACGTAATTTTACGCACCCAACATATTTGTAAGTTGTCATACCATAGTGAAAATATGTAAAATATGAAAGATATAGTCCATTGCATGAATGTGACTGGAATCCATTGAAAAAAATTTTCTATCGGCGACCTTCGTCTCTATTAAGGTCAGACGCGTAGTGAAAACTACATTCACTTTTAATCTGCTGAGAAATTCATGCTTTTGCTGGAAGAACAAGAAATAGTTATGAAAAAACCACACTCATAATTTAAAATCTTCGAGTAAATCTCTAACAAACACATAGGTTACACTCACTAGCGGCAATGGCGTCTGAACTTCTGTATATCAAAGAGAACAATGTTCTTTGTGAATCCTTGAGTATAATTCACTTCTTAAAGAAATAAAATGTTACTTGATTGAATCGCATCAAATCTATGTTAAGACTTCCTACTGCGTCGTTGCTTTTTTAATGTTCTGGAATATCATGATTTCAGTCAAATTTTCCATTTGTATCACATTTAGTTATCAGATTAATTTTTATATTTGATGTATTTATAATTATAATTTTCATATTAATAGTTGATTTTTATTTGTTATCCGAGGAAGCCCATTCTAACCAGGGTTTCTCCTTTTATTTTTTTCTAATGAACTTTGACCAGAATTGTTGGGTCGGATAACATAGATTGTACCCAAAGCGGTCGTGCGAAATTTTTAACTTTTTTTGGGTAATGGCTTATTTGTTTCCCGTAGGGCTCCCAGCAGCTGGATGGGCGGCGCTGGATCCTCTGATGATCAGCAATATGCAGCTCCCGAAAGGCAACGCCATCCTGCCCACCCTCACCTTCACTGTGAAAGATTCCGTCCATCGCGGTTGCAGACACGCGTTCATTCGCAAAGCCACGTGAGTGTTTTCAAACTTCGTTCCCACAGTCTTTTTCCCACACGCGATGATCATAGTTATAAATTCTAAGCGTTGAAGAAGGACCTTCGACTTAATCTTCTCACGACATTCGAATTCTTGAAGTGTCAGCTCAAGCAGAGCTCTTTCATACATAGACAATTTTCCAGAAAAATAATATGATAGAAATCATTTGAATTTTTGGGAAATATTCGTAATATAGAAACGGAATATTTTGGTACAAGGAAAATATAACCTTTAATCCTAACTCAAATAAAGTAAAATCAAACTTAAGAAACTGTCACGTACACAATTCAACCCTCTTTATCAGGATCTTTAAGTATTTTAACAAGAAAATAAATATATTTGGGCAGAACTAAGGTGATTTATAATATTATCAAAGTACTACAATACTGATGTGGAATTTTTTAAAAGAGGAAACATCTCCATTTGAACAGATACTCGTCACTTGTATCGGTGAGATGTCGGATAGGGACGGTAAAATGAAAGGATTGAAATGAGGGATGAGACCACTTTCAGGGACATTCAATCTTAAATCCATATCAAACCCACGACCTGCGGAGTTTAATCTCACTCTTATCATTAAACATCATTCAATTTCAGAGCAAATGTTAAATGGTTTTGAAAATTGAGTTAAGACTTAAGTATGATAATACCTTATATTATTTTTAGTGCTGTTAAGTACGAACTGCAAGTGGTAGGAAATATTGAAGGGTCCATATAAAGTGTTTACTTTTCTACGACTAACATTCTTCTGTGGACAGTAAAAAATGTAATAATAAAAGCCTCTCGTGGATTCAATCCTTTCCCACGGATGTTATTTCCGAGAAATGTAAATTACAGAAACCTTGTATTGAACGGTGCGATTTTGAAACAATTAGTTTATCATTGTTTGCAAATCATGACTGAAACTTTTCAGAACAATTATCCCAGTCATGTTTTGAGAATTTGTTTGATCAATATTACAATTTTTAATTATTACTATATAGGTCGTAGGTACTCTTACTTGGCTGTATTTGCTTATTAAAGTCCCTGAATAACAAGGATCACTACTTATCGCGTATATATTGTATATAATAAGGAAAACAAACACTTTACTATTCTTATTGGAAGACGAATATTTTTTCATAATATTTTCCTCTCCTTGCTGTTACAGGGTGAATCCACGGAAATACAGCTTTGATTTCGAGATTGCTTTTCCTTACTACAATGTAACGGGGAAGTACAATGTGGATGGAACAATCATGGGATTTATGCCCTTGAGGGGTGCCGGACCCTTCTCGATCACGTCGGGTAAGTAACATCGTAATTCTTCATGGCGGGAATACAGGCAAAATCTAAAAGTTGAATCTACAAAAGAGGGATCGTAGGTGCGAAAACGTCTTAAGCGTGGTTGGCTTAATGTCGATGCTCACACATATAATTTTAAATCTTTCGACTTAAGGAAATCAAAGCAACGTGATTTGGAGATGAAAAGTGACTATAAAAAATCTACTCTAAATATGATAGTGTTCTTCATTAATGTCATCTTGCAGTGACAAAAATTTGGTGTTGAAGGAATGAAAGAGAATCAATGCCCCCAAAAAGATATGAGTATTTAATTATTTTCAACTAACAACGCCCCTCAGGGGACTTAATCTAGTGAGTACGTGTTTGACAAACACGGGGCCCCGAGCTGAGTCTGGCATTACTTCCACTTACTTGTGCCAGGCCCCTTCCTTGGTCATCTCACGTTCTTTTCGATCCCGACGCTAGGGTATCTTTCTTCCTCTCTCTCTCTCTCTCTCTCTCTATTTTTAAATGATGTATGTAATGTTTTGAGCTGTAATTCAGGAGGGTTTTTAGTGGGTACGGTTGAGACATTCGGCGAGTCCCACACGCGGGGAGAGTAATGTTGGCTCTCTCTAGTGCGAAACTGCATTTTCCCTACCTGTGCTAGTTTTTAGGTCTCTAATGACCTCGATGTGGACAAGCCTCACAAAAAAACAACGTATTTTACTTGAGCACTAATTAAATTGTTAGGCTAAGCGTATTACTCATTACTACAGCTACATCTTACGATAAGGTTTGCCAGAGAGCTAATCTATAACATGATACTTTCTGTAAAAAAATATTACTTTTCTCCCGGAAGGTAAATCGCCTTGTATGGGTTAATAAATTTTATACGTTATGCACGTTTATTGGTTTTACTGATAAAATACTAATTAACATAACTGATACACAAATTAGTCTTTTTTTATTTGATCTTTTAAACAGGCGTAAAATATTACTATGATAGTAGACGAAAAAATGTCGACACATAATTGTTATTAAAAAACAAATGCGTTGTCAATAATGCGTTCAGTACAAAATGAGTTATCTTTCTTGTGCATCAATTCATAAAGTAATTAGCACATTGTAGAACTACTTTCTATTCTACAACTATTTTCTTTCTATTCTTTATGATTTAGATAATATACAAACAAAAACACTGTTTGGCAAATTTGGAACGCTTCATTTGCATTGGAATGTCGCATGCCCATATCAAACAGGGTCGAGTCCTCTCTTCCATTTCTATATCTAGTGAAGTAGGGAGATTTCATATTAATGTCTTAACCTTTAGTCAACATACTTGCTTATAATACTCTTCTTGGGCAATGATGTTTGTGTTATTTTCTTGGTTGCAGAACATGATACTCTCGGGTTAAAGGTGAGAGGTGTACCGGTAAAACGAAAAGGCCATATTTTTATGAAGGCAGATAATGTACAAATGAATGTTTTCATTGGAGGAATGTCATTTGAACTTCACGGTCTCTTTGGAAATGGTGTTATATGTAAGTGAGAGTATTTCTACAACAATGATTACACATTTTTTTACCTACACTTGACGAACAAAAATGGAAGAAAATAATTCAAATTAAGAGTCGTAAAAGTATTATAAATTTAGATAAATAATTGATTACTGAAAGAGAATTTTAAAACTGTTTATGACCACGTGTCGATGACAGACTTTACTCATACCTAGATTGCAAGGGACCATCGCATTAATTCCAAACTAAGTTCCTGAAAGAAGGATGCGTATCTTCCAACTGCATATATTACAAAATAAGTAAAGGCATCTATTTAAAGTAATTTTTATTTTGAACTTAAGGTACTATAAGAATGATGTGAATTAGTGCACATGGAATTTAAAGAACCACGGTATTACACTAAATATTAACTCGTTTATGAAATATTCAGTGGGATAATATAAATTAAAATTACAATATTTGACTAAAATCAATAATTTTTTAACGTTTTAGGAGCAACGATGCACATTTTATTTTATCTGACCCCCCCCCCTTTTTTTGTTCCTCTAAGGTTTGGATTCTGTGAGTTGAGTAACCCCAAAACATTGTGCCGTACCATTTACAATTACCAATCTTAAGTAGGAATAATGAATATATATGGTGTATATCGCCAATATCAAAATACTTTTTCACCATTTTTTCATCGTAGTAATTAAGTATTTTCATTTTTCAATACACACGTCCTCAGTTAATTTAATGGTAAGTTAACTATAACGGAGATATTTTATTAACTTAAAAATTATGAAGGGCGTGAATGTAAAACATTCCCCGTATTTACGAACTGAACAATTTTTCTGTTACAATCCTTAAATAATTAATTCCAAGAAAATATATACTTGCAGAAACACTATTTACGCTCTGTACACAATTATGGCACAATAAGTTTTCCCATGTCTCTGGAAACAAATTCTTTCATTATGTGAGGTAGTGGTCACCGTTATGGCTTCCACGGAATCCATCTCATATACAGCTTCCACAGAATCCATGTCTTATTATTAACTTATAAAAGACCTATTGTATGATTACCCTTACCTTTCAACAAATTTATACTGTAGTTTTTGGAGTATTATATTAATATTACTTCTTTAAAGAAATTGTATTATCAAAAATGCAATTTCCAATTGCGCATGATCACGTGGGACCAACAATTAACTCAAGCTACAACCTATAAAGTTTAATACAGTGTATTTTTCAAACTTCTTTTCTAAAAATTACAATGTTTCATATTGTAAACTATAATAAATGTAACTACCATTCAGATTTACGGAACATAGATAAAGTAAAAAGCTAAGAGAAAGAGAGCTGTCACACTTGACAACTCAGGTATCTTAAAATGTATTGTCTTAGCCACATAATGTTGGACGTTTTCTATGATTTGTAATTGCAAGTTGTATTTCATGTTTCAGCCAATGTAACAAACAAACTCCTCAACAGATACTCGAAGACACTTAGCCGCAACATAATTCCTGCCGCAAATTATTTGTTGAGCAAAGCCTACGGGGATATGCTACGCCAATTCTTCAATACAGTACCCTACGACAATCTCTTCGAAGATCTATAAGGGAAATTCTTTTATTAATCGCTATAAACATGTTTTAGTTCTATGTAATTGTGAAGTTTAATTTAAAATATTGTTAAGATATGAAAATAAAGTGACAATTAAAGTGTTTTGCATAATATTTCTCATACAGTCAATTCTTAAGTTTGTTTATGATAAGGTTCCTTCAAGAGAATTCTAGTGGTACTAAATATGGATGTAGATTTTTTTCATTCCCATTTTTATCCTTCTCGTTTGTAGCAGTTACTTTAAGTATCTAATACTGAAATATATTAAACAACATTCATTTCTAAGATGAAATGAAGTGATGGAAAAAACAAGGAAAAAGGTTCAGCCAACAGAAGAAGCAATTTTGATATAAACAAGTCTTATTTTATTTTGACCTCTGTTGTTCTAATTTTTAAGTTCTTACGTGGAAAAATCAGAATAAATAACTACACAGCGTGTTATAAACATACTAAATTTCACTTAATAAAATTTCGTTTCATTTTATTGTTGGGTAGTCTTTGTTAATGTATAAGAACGTGACCACATATGTATTTAATTTATCAGATCGAAACATTTTAAGAAATGGTTAAGAGAAAATTATCTTGCGGCATAAGGAGCTGTCATGCCAAGACCTTCCGAATGAATTCGTCAAGCAACTTTACTGACAAAGGAGACCTTTATTTGAAACGAAGTATGAGTAATTTTCAGTCACTAGCCTGAAAATGTTAAGCACTCAAGCTTATTTTTATATACTCAAGCTTTCCATCTATTGAATATGATATATATTTGCAGTCTGTATGAAGTCATTGTANGCACTCAAGCTTATTTTTATATACTCAAGCTTTCCATCTATTGAATATGATATATATTTGCAGTCTGTATGAAGTCATTGTATTAATTTCAGTAGATCTTACGAAGGAATATTTGTACAAAAAATTCAAAAGTTGATAAAAGTGAATTCGTGAGAACTTAGCTGCTATTTAAATAGTTTTGAATTTCTGAGTTGACAATTATACTAAGACATTCGGCCCCCTGGGCAGTTGTGCATGCCTCACAGGATTGGAATAGCTACTTTGGTAGATGAGTTCTAAATTTTTATGGAGATAAAAAATTTGTTATCATTAGCGTCGTGTTATGACTTTACAAACTTTCGATTCTGAAAACTGAAGGTGACCCAGTGAAGCATGATAACTGGTACGAGTTAAGGAGAAAATTCTGCCTATTGCAGTAGTGTCCAATAACCAGGGGTTAATGTGAAAGTTTATCCTATCCACGTTAATGTATCTTTTCTGACATTTCGTAGCTTAAAACCGGGGTGATAATGAAGCATGAAAGTTGGGATAAGCTATCAAAATACAAAATAAATAGTTTTAATTGGAACAGTATTTTATCAACCAGAGTGGGATATGTGACACAACGTCAAACAAAATGTCTCCTTGTGATATCTTAGAAAAAAGAAAAGAAGGGTAAGAGCAATAAATTATTGTGAAAGTCCTCTAATGTTTCAGAATATTGAATAATACGAAATAAACTGCAAACGTAAATAGTCACTCGGGTATATTTATATCGAAGGAATGGATTAAAGCAATTCAGTAAAATAAGTAATATATTTCTGGGATATTTCTCGCAATGATATGACGGTTGACTCCGTACGCCTAAACGAGTTTCTAATAGTTTGACTTTTGGTCGAGTTTTACGAAAATGTTATAGACCCAGTTCAATGACACTTATGGACTCAGTATATCTCATGAATTTTAAGAAAAATAAAATACGGTTTTTAACTTTTTATGTAGTTCGCGATACAACTGTTTTCAAATGTTGAGAACTACTTACCGCCAAAACGTTTAGACTCAAGTATAAATAAATTAAAGCTGTTTATTTTTTCGTCATATTTGATTTTTAAACCTTATTGAAACTATGGAATATTAGGAATATCACTGAAAGATTCTTGTTCCATAATGTTACTCTGCATAATTGATGTCGTGCTACGATCTATGCGTTCCAATGATTTTCGGAAGGGATTTTCTCTTTTATCACTATGTTTAATAAAACTACAGGAGTTAAAAAACGCACAGTATATATAGTGGATTTCAGTTCAAGGAATTAAAAAATTGTAAGGTGTTCGAAACAGTGGAACGGAATGGTTAATGCTACTTCATAGGATTGGAGAATTGTAAAATATTCTAGTTTTCTTTTTACTTTTTCGGGGTTGTCGAGTTAAAGAGTATGTGAAGAACATACTAAATGTTACATAATTATAATACTTCATCTTAATTTAATAATACTCTTTGGGTAATTGATCATCTTCCTTTAATTATTTCTTTCAGTAAATGAAAAGTGTACCTGTACCAATGGCTGGCTTGACTTTGAGTCGATGAACTCTTCACCCATTTCTTCCGTTATAAAACACCTGAAGGCATAATGGTAACCCACTGAAACACGAAAGGGAAATGTAGGCCCAGAGTGACGCACCCCAACAGATGAAAGCAGTTTCGCTCTAGGGTACTCCAGATTTACGACATTGGCTATACATAAATAGCAGACACACGCCTTTTCAGATGAGTCCACAGACCTTGACGACAGCATGAAGATGAAGAGAGTGTCGCAAACGTTGCTTGCAATCGTGTTGATCCCGTATGTTTTTGCCGCGTCCACGACGCTCAGGAACGACGATGTCCCTGAAACCACTGTAGTCACGCAGGCGACTACCGTCACTAGTGACGAGGAAGTCACAACTGCACAAGTGATTGGCAAGGATTTAATGCGTACTGAAGGTTATGAGGAGAACGAGATAGGATCGACTACACTGGAGGGTGATTTCGAAACAACGACCGCCAAGCCTTCAACGACGACGACGACGAAGAAACCGAGTAAAAAGAAAAACTACTTTCGTAAGTTCGTAGTTTGTATACGCAAGTTATTTAAAAAATGTTTTATTTTTTACACAAGAAAATATAATTAAATCTCGAATGTAATTACACGATTCCAGCATTGTATCGAACAGATAACCGATTGTATGGTATAAGACAATAATTTTGCCATCGAACGTGGCTCAGCTCGGGTCATTATCAGAGCTGTTGAATCGAAGTAGTGGTACTTGGACTCTGGTGGTACTGATTAATATTGTTTTTCGAATAAATAAGAGAAAATTATTTTGTATGTTGGAAAAAGTTACGAGTAATATGTTTCTTCGGCCAGAACAGTTAAACATGGAAACGAAATATCACAGAAACAATTGATTTTACGAAGCAAAAAAAAAAAAAAAAAAAAAAANTGAAAATAAAAAAGTATGACTAATTTTTAGAATTATATTCCAATGAATATAATTATGAAACATACGTGGTGTTTGCAAACTTCTTGGGTTGAAGTTCGCAGTTCTCAATTCAAAAAGAAATTGTTTCAAATCTGATAGTATGGATATTTGTGACTGATATCGTATCACATTCTTCCTTCATCTTTAGCAAGGGTATGTGCGAAATATTTCTTCTACGCGTAGCTCTTAGTCGATCTCTTATGGCAAGAGTAAAGGACCAGGAAATGAGTGTTGATGCTAAACTTGACGAGACACACAGTTCTTATCTAGTTTCTGGATATCTACGGCGTGAATGTACCTTATGTATTACGATCCTTGCGAGTAAACCCATTAAAAATCTCTTTTGTTCGAAAAATAGCACAAGATGTGGAGCCATGCAGTGCAAAAAATCCGAAGTTGGATATCTGCTTCAAGGAAGCCTCTAACAAGATGATTAAATACTTAATACCTGGTGAGTTATATATTGTAGTGTGATTATTTTTTCTTGTGTGAGTATGAAAATAATTTATTGTACTTTTTTTACATTTTGTGTTTATTTCACTTTGAATATGCTAAGAGCTCAAAACTATGTTGTTGTTTTTTTGATCCTCTCTTACAAGTTGTTTCAAAATTTTCAAGTTAAGAAATATTTATGACTACATTCCTCTCTTGGGAATATCGTTATGCCAATATGCATAATTTAGTCATAAATGCATGAAATACTGTGCGGTATTGATTACAATCTCCCATAGAAATGATCTCAAAACAATTACCATATTTGTAATTGAACCGACCGGAATTGAGGCGGATAAATTACGAAAATTGGAATACGAAATCGACAATAACGTTTGATTTATTTGTACCAAAATAATACCATAAAACTTGAGAGAATGTTTTTATTGTATCGTTGATAGAGTCTTACGAAAGTTGGTGTGTCAGAATACAATATATTTACGAGATGAGAGTTGTTCAGAATATCGTTTCGCACTATGTAGCATTTTGGTCCCAAAACAATCAAAAACCGATAACCGCAAGCTAGGACCGTGAAATTTTTCACGTACTTAAAAGGTGTCTTAGGAAGAATGTGAAGTGAACCATATGCATTCCAAAAATTGAAGATACAGGAAAAAACTAAAAGAAAATATAGAACATGAAATTTCTGTTGAGTATCTTGTTGTATATTTTCCGAACGTTCTCGACGGGCAAAGTTGAAATTCATAAATTCTTAAAATTCAGCGTATTTATTTCAGATAATAAAAAAATGATCATAATCAAACTCCCAAACAAGATTTTGTCGTGCACATAGGCTTATTCCATAGAGCGCGTGTGCTGAACTTCAAAGCTCTACGTCTTTCCGTAGACTTTCTGCAGAAATTCCATGGTCTATATTAATAAAATGTCCTGCGTCTTTAATTTTTGGAAAATGTAAGGTTTCACTTAAAAGATTTCTTAAAATAATGTTAAGTACATCACTCCAAACTTTCACGGCCCTAGCTTGCTAATATCGACTTCCGACCTTTAATGCAACACAGTGCGCCATTCCACTAAACAGAAACAGTACAATAGAGTGTAAGTGAAAGATGACTACCCTTAGGATTCTACTTCTCATATATCACAAATCTTGTTACGCAGGCAGACAACATCTGGGAGTCCTTCCCTTGGACCCGTTGAAGATTCCCCTCGTTTCTCTTCCTCGAAACAACCTCTGGCTGCCATCTCTAGGCTTCAACGCCTCAGACATTCAGCAATACGGATGGGTGGATGCTCTGCTCTCTGATGCAAGGTAAGGACATGATGCCACTCTTCCAAGATATAATGCGCATGGGACTTATGGTGGTACACCGTTGGGTCAAATGCCAAAAACCAGACCAAAAGTCAAAAAGTGAATTAATTGATCTGAAATTTGTTACCCGGGTTTTTTTGTGGGATGCTGATTACGTATCCGTTTTCTGATTTTCAAAATTTCAAGACGACAGATCCAATATGATGACTGAAAATTTAAAAGTATTCATAAAATTTGGTAATTTTCCAAATGCATTAACCCTTGAATTTAAAGAAATTTATTTCTACACATAGAAAATTACACATTTTTTTTTCATAAATTAATTATTATTAACAAGAAAAAGACTCGATCTTGATTAGAAAGGCCTTCAGGTCCTTGTGTACTCGAGTATGAAACTGATGATCTATACCCTAAAAAATTACAGATCACTTCCTCAATTTTACAAG
>NNCF01126114.1:754705-768942 GCA_002313205.1 Laupala kohalensis
AAAAATATATGCTTAGTTGAATTTGACATTTTTATGAATAATATATTATTTTGTTAAAAGTATTTCCAATTTTTAAATTTTTATAGTTCTGTTGATCATTCGTGAAGAAAATATGCCGAGTGATTCATTAGAAAAATTAAAAATATTAAATGAAAAATGCAATACAGGAAACAGTGCAGAAACTGTATAAATCTCTATAAGAGGACATCGTTTATCGTTTTGTTCTTGAACTTTCTATACCTAGAACGTGATACAAATCATGTAATCAAACTGTCAATGCAATTAATCATGTGATGAAGGTATTTTAACTTGAAACCATCCATTGCTTACTTCTATATACAATTTTTTATATGGCAATAATATTATTTTAAACGTATCTACTGCAATAACTTATTCTATTTCCTCCTCAACTTCAATTCATTCGATGTTCATAGGATATTTGTTTCCGAGAGAGACCCGATATCTTTAAATAATTTAACTTTCTTTCAATAGTTAACTGAAACGTCTTTCTATTGCAACTTTCAGATAGTCAAACAAAACAAAAGATCATACCTTTTTATCTTTTTACCTGTCGTTATTTACATTCCAAAATTATAAAAAAATAGTTAATTTTACAAAAAACATATTTTATTTGCTTGAAATCGTCATAAATCTTAAAAGGAAGAGTCAAATATACTAATACAAACTAATCGCTCAATATTTACAAAAATATATCATCCAGTATTGAATGTAAGTAAATCTTTGAATCAGACAGTAACTACTTCACACAGACATACATATAAATATATGTATATATAATCATAATTCTAGCTAATATAATCTAAAGCTTGCTCATGTGCAAATGAAATAATTATGTTTTATCCTCAGTGTGGATCTGAAGAATCACATCATATTCGCTGAGTTTTATTTCCCGCATTTCCGCCTCGAAGGTCGTTACAGTGCGGTGGGAAAGCTCCTTGAATTTATCCCACTTAGTGGAGAAGGAGATTTTCAAATAAAATTAGGTAAATTATCAACTGTAATAATATATACCATATCCTGTTGGATGAAGTAAGTATTCATAAAACTTTCATTGTAACCAGCTTTTTGCTGAATCGTTTGTGTGACTGTACAATTCCGATTAACAAAATGAATGAGACATAAAGAAGGAATAGGTTTTAAGATTTTGAGAAATAAAATCATCAGTGTTTTTCAGGATTAAATAGCAAAAAATGGTATAATCGTGTATAATATGGTGTACCGCCATATTAAATGTGATGTATGTAGTAGGTTGCTCTTGCTAATTAACTGACAATCTTGAAATAATCACAATTCGGTTACATAAATTAAAGTTTTAATAAAAAACGTTCAATTTTCATTTTAGCGACATTATGAAAATATGTTTTGTCTAATTAATAAATATAAATTATCCTCAAAAAGCAGTTAAAAACTGGACTCCACAACTGGCCATGAAAAGTACAATACACTAATTTACTCTTCAGAAACAATCAAGGGACCATCCCATTAATTCAGTGGACTCATATGCAATAACAAATTGAATATCTCTTAGTCTCAAGGCAAAATCGTGAAGTACGTCCTCCCCCGTAAAAATAACAAATATTGTTAGTAGCTTGTTATATCAATAGGATATTTAACAAATTTTATTTCCAATAGTTGTAATAATATCTTTACTTTACAACTGCGTAGTCATCAATTCTATAAATTATACTGAAATTTATGCTTATTAACCGGAAATATTAAAATTAATTAAATTAATGGACTAATACTGACAATCATGTCAAAAGCATTTTCTTCCCCAAATCATTTCGCCCCAACGCACCATCATAGTGGGCGTATGTATAAATCTACGTCAGTACGAAGAAAAACCCGGGTCGAGCAGATGAGTGTGAGAAAGTTCGCATCTTTTTTCTGTTGTCAAAGATAATTCTTACGTTATCTTTATCTTTCAATGAGAAAAATTTAATTTATATTTTCTTTCTTCAGATGAAGCTCGAATTGGAGTCACCCTTCAAGGTCATGAGGTTCAACGACGCGCCGCAAAATACTTCGCCATCGATCGCATTTATCTGTCTTCAAGCCATGGGCGAATTCATATTCAACTGACGAATCTGTTTGGTGACAAACAACTTTGTGAGTAAAAAAACCATCTGTTGCTATATCTCGTGACGAAATATTTTCCCATATCTTATGGTCGGTAAAGTTTGTATTAGGCATATTTAAATTTAACTTTCAAGAATTAATTGTCAAGCTAACGATCAAACACGTTTATCACGTAATTTTATTTCACTAAATTTTAATATAAAATGCACCTAATAAATATTAGAAATTATGAACGTTCATTACCTGAAGTAAAAATTTCTTCAGAAAATTAAAAACTTAAATCTATACAGAATGCGTACCATGAATTAATCAATTTCACTTAAGGATGAACTCGTCTTTATGAACACGGGCCTTATTTAGTAATTAACTGTATTTTCGTTTCATACTTCAAAATGTGTCATTACAAGGTTCCTCATTGAACGTTCCTTCATCATCCTCTGTTTTTCTTTCGAAGTTGTCGTTCTGTTAGTTATAGAAATGCAGAGTGCACAATCGACTTACGCTTACTTTTAATTATATATCTAATTTTGGATATCCTTTGACAATAATAATTATCAAATAACATAAATTTTCTCTTTGCATCATTGTTTCGTCATTTGTTGAATTCAATGCTTGTAGAATATTATTCTAAAACTTTGATATTCAAACACCAAAGTGCAATTATAAAAAAAGTTGTATACTGTGATTCGCGTTATCTTTGTCTTCTCCACGAATACAAATATCCGAAGTAATTTCGTTTACTTTGTTCAAGTATTTATTGAAATCATAATTTTAATTATTTATACAAGTCGTTTATTTTCTTCTGGAATAATTTTGGTCTGTGATGCCTCCTTTTTTACTCCTCTCGTGCACTTCATTATCTTCTTTCTAAATGACAAGATGACGGTTATGACAGATTATTTCGCTTGTTTCAGCCGACTTGACAAATGCGCTTATCAACCAAAACAGTGACCTCGTCGTGAAGAGAGCGGGACCTGCCCTTGAAGCTGTGTTGGGCGAACTATATCGAGGATTGCTGCAACGCTTTTTTTATAAAGTTCCATGGAACACGCTATTCAGAGATCTTTAGAACACATCAAATTGTTCAATATCTAATGATAGTTTAACCAGACCAAGTTGATTTGCCAACCTCTATTTTCTTCTAATTAACAGAACAGCCATTTTGATTTCAACTTCGTCTCAAGAATTGCTCTTCAAGAATGGAAAAAGAAGTATAGCAATCGTTGTCTAGCCCTTTAATGAGTATGTTACGAGGGAGTTCGTGAGATTTCATATAAGAAATTAGAGAATTTCACCCCTAATTTGTCAAAACCAATGTAATAATTTTGTAATATAGTTATAATAAAATCTAGAATTTTACATGATAGGAAGCTGACCTTACGAACCCTAGTTAGGTCCCTAACAGTAATTGAATGTTTCGCTTAATTTTATCTGAAAATACACTGCTTTTCTAAATTTCTGGCACAACAATCTTGTAAAATATAGCAATTGTTCTTACCATAAGAATTTAAGATACATTTAATTTCATTGTTTTAGAACTCTAACAGTAAACAAAAGTCATTGATGATTTAATCTTACAAATGAAAAGGCAATTGAATAAATGTATTTTGTTTTTTAAATACGATAAACCGTGAGATAACTTAAAGGTAATAATTTTTAAAATGTAATTTATTTGTTGATTATTTATTAAATTATAAATAGATGTATTTGTTTTGAATAAATTAATTAAAATAATATTTTATGTGTTTAATGCGGAGAACATAACACTCATTTTATTCAGGCACTTTCATTTTAGAGTTTAGAATAATTACAAGTGGGATCAATGCAAGGATGACTGAGACCGGAGATGCTCGAATAGCAAAGATGTAAGGTAGACAAGGACCCACGAGGTAAATTTAAGAACCTCCTCCCCCCCTCACACTTGAAGTTCAAGAATTGGATAAAATATCACTAAACCCAAACAAATCTTTAGCGAAAGTATTTACTCTCCGCTTTCCCTCTTTTCCTACACCTATAACACTCGACTCAATTCCAATTCCACGGTCATCATTAAACCCCGTAGTTAAATACTTTGAGCTCTACCTCGACACAAAACTCACTTGGCAACATCACATAATCACCAAAATAAATAAGCTGATTAGAAACTTTATCAGCTAAGACCATTAATTAATCGTCACTCCACGTTAAAAAACATTGTACTCTCATATTTTACAAGACAATTTTTCGACCTCTTCTCTACACTTGTCCCGTCTGCTGCAATGCCGCATCCACCACAACAAGAAATTACAAATATTTCAAAACAAGATTTTAAGGATTGCAATAAAAGCTCTCTGGTTCATTAGAAAAAAAATTTGCACGAAGATCTTAATATTGAATCAATTTCATCCTACATAACAAATTTGTCATATAATTTATTCTCATCCTTTCAGCAGTACCCTGACCAGTGTACTACCAACTAGGCATCGATATTCCTCCCCAAATCAGAATCCGAAAAAATTCCCTCTTCATTTTCAAAACAGCTTCTCAGAAATCACCTATGGATTCGTAAATACCAGTTTTCCCCAAATTCTAAATATGTTGTTGTTTTAATTTTTTTGCTTCTTTCTCGTATTGAAATAAATTAATTTGTATAAATAAAATAATTAATAAAAAAATAATTGGTTTGCCCTTAATTCCGAATACTATACATTTAGCCTTCCCGAATACTATACATTACCATTCCGAATACCACACATTACCATTGATATCTTCAACGTAATATCTTGCTAATATTTCTCCCAAACCTCAAATTTTTCTTCACATTCGTTTTCTAATTCTCTCCAACTTTTCCCATCTATAAACAGGGCCACATCTTCCGCATCTTATCGATACAATGTTTTCTTATTTTATATACAATCGATGCAATTCTATAATTTTATTTCTTCTTTCTTACATTTTCCTTCTTAACACATTTTCAAAGAATGAGTTAAGTTCAGAGGCACACATTCTTTTTTACCTGAAATAAAAAATAAGCGTATATGACTTATGTGAGGTTCTTCTATTCACGTGCAGCTTTGTCTATCCACAATTTTTAAAATGACAGGAATTCGATTTGCTCAATGGGAACATGAACTATGCTTATATAATTATATGGCTAACTTATATTAAGAACTTCCCTTTCATCCTAAAAAAACACTATTTATATTAAATGAATAATTAATTTATAAATGGACTGTTCAATAATTAATTTCATTAAAAATTAAATTATTGGGTAATGTATTTCTTTATTTCAAGTTGAAAACATTTCTGAAATATGGAAACGGTAACAAGAAAATTCTTCTTTTCAATCTTTGATAATAGGAACATATTTTGCTAACAACGACCATATACGGAAGAGAGCCGCATCATCTCCTGTTTGAAAAAAGTAGGAAACTTTGAGAATATAATGAGAATATTAAATTTTGAACACATTCGCTATAAAAGAAGCGGGTGACTTTAATAACGACGCAAATTATCGGAAATTATAGACAGCTGCTACTGACCGCTCTAGATGGAAGCGAAAACTAAGACACAGGTTTTAGAATTAATGCTGCGAAAATTACTTCACTTTTTTATTTTTTAATCAGTTTCATTTATCATTTCCAAAATTAAAAAATTCCGTAAAAATCAAATCAGGTTATCTTGATTAATAGGGGAGATGCGGGAGTGCCAACGCTTCTACTTTACTCGTTTGACAGGTTTATAAGAGAAACATGAAAATATGAAAAATAAAAAACGAAATTAAAGGTATAAGATGTTGCGTGCGTATTATGGCAAGCAAGATCCAGTCAGTATTCAGACTCAGACGATGTATCTTCGATTTGACTCGGTGGGCTTTCCACTAACCATACTGATTTTGAATTTCGTGCTGACGGATATTTTATGTCAGAGCACTTCCATTGGTACGTACAAATTAAATTACTTGTGGCATTCTTAAGATGGAGTACAAATAAGTTTAATTTGGCGACGCGAATATCTTGATGTAAAGGATAATCGTTTCAATATTTAAAAGATGTAGATTGAGTTGTTAATTTTGTATCATTGTCCGAAGAAAATTGTTATGTTTTGATATTTGTTTATTCGACTTTTTAAGTTGGAAATTGTGATTTTAATGCACATTTTATTACTCCACTCAACGTTGCAACCAACGTTTGTGGTCATCATCAGGCTTATAAAACAAATTTCATCAAACCATCTGATTATAAACACAAAAGTTAGTTGAGAAATACGTATAAAGTACATTTTCATATTGGCTACATAAAAAAGGTCAATTATTCATATTATGCAATGTGTCTACTTAAAAATGTTGATAAACAAAAAGAAAGTAAGAAATGATTCATTAAATTCAACTTAAAATGGTCGATTATACAATTTGTTAAATGTTAGTAATGAAAGTTATTGTATTAGTTTATTTTCTGTAATGTATTTCTTATATGTGATTAATTATTTCTGAAGTTTATAACTATAAAGAAATCAATGCCTAGTCGTTGGGGATCAGTTTTATCCTTCGAATTTTGTCTCTCAGCCATTCGAATACTGACCATTGACTTCATTTATTTGACCATTCTACGAAACTCGACAGCGAACGAAGTTGTTGACCTGAGGACCACAGGATGCCTCAGAACTCACCTTGAGGTCAGCGCACGAGAGATCACGACGAGGGAAATCGAGAGGCAATAATATGACGTCGGAATAATTCGGCGTAAATAAGAATGAACTGGTAGAAAATATTTGTTTAATGTATTTTAACATCGCAGAGTTAATTACCATAATTATCTTAAATAATCGAATTGAACAAACCTTAACTGACAAATAATTACATTTATTCATGTAAGCACTTGAAGTTCAAAATCCCGACTGAAAAGTCGTGTGGCGTAATGAAGTAATTTGTCTATTAAGGTTCGTTAAATCTATCATATTAACATTGCAGCATTGTATTTTTATAAGTAATGTACTTACGATAACAGAAATAAAATGAATTACTAATTACTGGTTGCGAAATAGTTAAGTGAATTGTTCGCAATGAATTGAGTGTGTGCATTAACACCATTTGTATTTAATTTCAGAAAACCGAGTGGAAACGTGCAGTGCCAGAGATCCGTTCATCAACCAATGCATTCAAGAAAGAGCCAATGAATTTCTGAAGCTCATTGTCCCAGGTCAGACATTATTTTATTAACGGACACAATATGTATTACTCTGAAACGAATTGAGCTGTCTCCTAAATTATAGATATAGTTAAAAAATCTCTACCAAATATCAAAGCATTTACGTAAATCTACTAAAATTTGGGAGAGGAATAAATCCCCTCATTTTATTCAATAAAATTTAGAGAGAAGATGAATAGGACACTTAATAACAAGTCAACTTATTGGAAGACAATGATAATCAAACATCAAGAACTTGTTTAGCAGTTCAAACATTTGATGACACTTATTGTGTAAAAATATTTTATTTATTTGTTAGCAGTAATTTGGAACGACCACAAAACAAAAATAAACAATGCTGGTTAATATTATAAAATTTCTGTTTCATAAGAAACAACTTTACTGTGTCTTGAGAGTGAACATTCACATCTACTGATTAGCAGCCAATTTTAATTGTTTTTCTGCTCTTGTAGTTCATAAATAGTAGCCATACTTTCCATTTTAAGTGGAATAACCGTTACGAAGAGTCCTTTGAAATTTTCATACCACAGTCATTCCAAATNTCTGTTTCATAAGAAACAACTTTACTGTGTCTTGAGAGTGAACATTCACATCTACTGATTAGCAGCCAATTTTAATTGTTTTTCTGCTCTTGTAGTTCATAAATAGTAGCCATACTTTCCATTTTAAGTGGAATAACCGTTACGAAGAGTCCTTTGAAATTTTCATACCACAGTCATTCCAAATGACTCATTTTTATTAATATAGAAGATGTATTCACTCATAAGGAATTTGTCTGGTGGAGTCACACAATCTCGCACCCTGAAACGTCAGCGCGAGGAAAGTGCATGTACCTTTATTCGTGCTTTTGATTTATCGATTTACTCCGTCCCACACTTCTGTTTCCTAGCCGTCATTGCTTGTCTCCTTGGCGTCAAAATACGTTACCTACATAACTAATTACACACTCAGAAAATATCTCTGTTTTTGAGGGAAGATGGAAAACCACTGGAACATTATTAAAATAATTAAATATTTTGCTTTTTATTTCAGGTTATCCCAGATTAAACTTGGCACCTCTAGACCCACTTTTTGTTTCTGAATATTATCTTCCTGCGGGAAATAGATATGTCCCTACCTGGTTCTTCAAAGCCACTGATGTAATACATAAAGGGTGGAAAAATGCAGTTATTCAACATGCATCGTACGTATCCTTTCTCTCTTTCACTATTGATCTTTTCAATCTTAAGTGGAAACTTCATATTCGATTTTTCATCATTCATTTTCATTTTAAAGTTACATTTATATATAATGAAATGTTATAATTTAACAATGTAAGTTTAATGGGATATGTACATCCAAAATATTGGAAACAAATAATTTATATATAATGTAATGTTATAGTTAAACAATGTAAGTTTAATGGGATATGTGTATCCAAAATATTGGAAACAAATAATTCAAAAACAATGATTTATTGAATATAACATTAAAATAATTATAATTTTTTATGTTATCACAAATATACTTTATGAACATATTTTATTTTTCTCTTGCTTTTATTAAAGTACGTTATTAAAGTAATATGAGGAAAATGACGAAGCAATGTATTTTTTAAAGATGAAAATATAATTATTTAATTTTTACAGTGTTGATCCTATTGCACGAGTGCTCAATTTGAGAATTACTATACCCCGTTTGCATGTTCAGTGCCTTCTGGAAACATCTGGATCTCTATTAGGAACACCACTAGAAGGCAAAGATGTATTCGATCTTTCACTTGGTAAGTCTGCTTGGCATTTACTCACATGTACACCTGTGTACCGAAACATCTAGTATTACGAAATTTGAAATTGTACTACTTATGATTGACTATAAATCATATTTCTAGTGCAAGATGATGATGTTTATGGTCAAAATAAAAGTCAGTCGCATTTGTTATGAAATTTGAGTGACGTGTTTTAAATAATACGTTCATTACATATGAATATGAAGAATATCAGTAGTACTGTCCACTCATCGTTCTTTATATTTACTTATAAAACGTTATTTAGAATCCGGATAAAAATATAGACCGTAAGTGACGTTAAGAGAAAAAAAAGATAGTTATTGGCCGCCTGAAATATGTCTCTATTTCATGAACCACAAAACACCGTGCATCACGGTAAAACTTCAGTAGCACGTTCTCTTATACACAACTTTAAAAAATCCGAGTATATCAATAATACTTATGACTGATTTAAAACACCCTCCAAAACATAAAACGTATAATATGAAAGTAAAGACAAACCAAAAATACTATTTGTTATGATACTTTACCTATACAACTGAGTCTACTATTTATACAAGAAACTCAAGATATACAACTTCACAGTATATTCAATTTCCTAACGCCGCAGTGCAGGGTTAGGTGGGGTTGTTGTAAACAATAGTGAAGAATTTTAAAGATTAAAAAGATACCATCCCTTGGATCACAGATACCGATTTCAAGAATAAATTACACTATGTTGTTACTATTACTTCTTTTCGTTCATTTTAACGTTTTTATTGAATTTTGTATATATATATATAATAAATGCAAATAGTTTGTTTCTAAATGTATACAAATAAAGAAATCAATGTAGTATAACTATAACTATATAGGAGGATTGTCAACGGACAACTCCTCTTACTGTATGTAGAATTTTTTTCTGTTTTAAAATTTTCCCTTGTTCTATGTAATTATGAACAAATTGCAAATAAATTTTAATTAAACAAAATAATTTTAAAATGTTATCCGTCGTTAACTATACATTTCAATTTTATCTATCAACAACAACTTTTCGTCAATTACTCTTGAATGTTTATGTCGGCCATTTTGCCTTAAACTGCCTTTATCCTCCTTAAACCTTCCAACATGTCAGATTCCAATTCAATGCAGGACGTATGATGACTCTCCACGACAAAAGCCGGCATTCCAGCATGTTCATTCCGATGTGACATGGCCGTTAGCATTAACGCACCGAGGAAAACATTACTGGTTTTATTTTAACGTTTTCAATAATTCTCACTTCCCTTCATATTCTATTCCATCGCCAGTGTAAATAATAAGGCTCTTTTGATTATAGACAAATAAACAATTATAATTTTGTCTTTGCACAGTAAATCTCATCGTTGACATGAAATTTTCTGGAGACATAGAAGGACGAAATGGACATTCGTATTTGAAGATAAAGGATTTTCACCACAATACTCAACTAGAAAGTTACATCTGGAAATACAGAAACCTCTTCAATGATCCTGTTCTAAGTAAGTATTTTTACCAGGAAAAACTATATACATACTAAAAAAAGTAATTGCGTTGACTTCCTCTGTATTGTACATAATAATTTGATAAACTACCAAATCATGGCTTTTTCGGATCTGCGTGATCACGAAAAGAATTAAACCCGTCTAAAGTGAACCAAATAAAATTTGTTTGAAGGACAAAAAGTTTTGAGACGAAATTTTATGAAGCCATTCTTTCTTAAAGTTTTACTAGGATAGGAAAGAATTTCAAATTCACGGTCACTATAATGTGGCCTACAAAATGTTATTCAATTATTTATTACTTTGCAGTATATTATAGTAAAAGGTAAAATATAATTATTATATTGAAAACCACCTCGTTATCTGGAAAAGATATTAGTGGTGGTCCGAAAACTATATAACTCAAAATGTACCATTTTTAACACCACCCTTTCTCATAAAGTATCTGTCATGACACTTTTAATTAATACATACTTAAATACCGCTGACCCTTCCTCCACTTCAAAGTGAAGAAACGTTTTTCTTGCGGAAAAAGTGGGGATAAAACTAGATACACTGACTTTATTCTTCGTTCTTCATTGCTCTATGCTCTCACTGAACGGTTGAGAACATGTATTACTGAGAGAGACTTCAATCTTATCGAAGGAAAGCGCACAATAAAACAGCGATACGTAATACGAAGGCTAATGTAACGCAGTGTATACCTGCCTCATTGTAACGGAGTGTTACGAAATCAACTCACAAGGTTGCGTTACGTAGTTTACAGATGGCCCCGTATGTGATAAAATCCCTAGGAATAAGAGTCTTTTGAATAATGACGGGAAATGTTTCGAAAATATTAATATTTGAGACAAGTTATGCTATTGCATTGCTAAACATCCAGGTAAATTCGCTCTGCAAGTATAGACTGAAAATTGACATGAATTTATTTTTCAATGTCCCATTAAATTGAGTCAATGTATTGTCTAGATTTGTGTGTACCCTGATCCGTACTTACAATTCAGAACGTGCCGTGGGATACCAGAGTTGTCAATTAATTCTGATAAATCTTTTCATCATAATTTTAAACTTCACTGAAGCTCGGGTCTGTTCGGTAACATTCATTAATGCTTATCAGAAAATAGAATAATTAAGATTGGTTTGTTTTAATTTTTTCAGCCAACAAAATCAATGCTCAATTAAACAACAATCAAGACACAATTGTTCCTGCGGTTCGGCCCATAAGCAACGCTCTGCTTAGAGAAGCACATAAGCAGATCCTTCAGAGAATGTTCAACAACATTCCTTACGATTCAATGATAAAAGATTTACCCGAGGAAGCACTCTATTAATCGAAATGAAGGGTGTCTTCTGAGATTTCATTAAACATGTTCAACCACGACAGAGTGTCTGATTAACCTCGCACAGAAAACATATTTGAGTAAAAAGTCGTGTTTCTAGATACTATTTTTAAATAATAAATCAATCACTAATTTATTAATTATTGTATTAAATTTAACTATTTTCTAATACGGGGCTGTCAAATTATTTTATTTTAGTTTTAATGATATTATATTATAATTAATAATGGAATAAGAAAACAAAATTTTCATAAAATGACTTCTGTAATTTCCAGAATTTCTTTGATACTGTGATGACTACTTCCAGATAAAAATGGCGTAGAGATGGGAAAGGAATCCGAGATTTCTTGCTTTGATCGGAGAGGACGTTGACCGTTACACCTTCCATAACTATACACCATTTCTTGTGTGGTGTACAGATCTAACAGCCTAAACAAAATTCCCGAGCGATCCAAGAAGGAGATCTCGTATACCATTCCCGTCTCGTCGCCATTTGTCACCATCTAGTCGTGGTTCCCAAGTTTCTTCATGTAAGTACATGGCGGAAATATTTGTTTGCTCTTTGACTAAACCTCCCGGAATATTGTCCTGGGTCAGTAACATACTCAAGCAGGGGCAGAGCCTCGGGCCTAGTCATCTAAGGGATTGGTCATCAAATATTGTTTAAGCTCCTAAATTTAAACATAAATATACACATTTTTTTAAACTGTAAACTAAGTAATAGATGTGCTTTCTAATAAGTAAAATTCAAATTTCAATTCTTTTTAATACATCAGAGCGTTGGACATATATACTAGATACAGATCCAGCGATCTGAACTGTGGGTTGTCCGTAATAACATGAGAAAGAAGATATAGTTTGGTATCCCGCTCCTCTCTCCCGCACACCTGCTTGGAAAGGATAAGTTGTATAAAGGTCAACGACTTGTGCGCATCAGTCAACAGTTAGGGAGAGGAATCGAGTTCCCCCACCAAACCGATGAGTGACAAAGATAGAAATCCAAAACTTCGTTTTTCCTTATGGTACATTAGATCACTGGGTCTGTATTATATGTAAGTCTATGACTAGTACATGTCCGAAGATCTGATGTATTAAAAAAATTGGAATCAGAAATTTTTTTTAATTAAAAAGCTAAACTATTATTTACTTATTAAGTCTATAGTGTTAGTAGACATGCAAACAATTTGTGTATGGGAATAACCAATAACTTTCGTGTAGGGGCCTCCAAAAATACTCCCTACCCTGGTCTCATGAGGTGCATGCCACTGTCTAGGATGTTCCATTTTTCTTAGACTGGATAATGACAGATTGGAAAACAAATGCTCCGCGAAATGTAATTTTATAAAACGTTATTTGGACCTATTGTTTATCTAAATGTTTACTAAGAGTTCTCAGAACATGAGATAAACCTTAGTCAATCTAGAAGCTATCGAAATCCGTATCTTTTAAATTCAACCGTCATTTAGTTTTTCGTATTAAAGAAATATACTACCCGTACCTTCGAAAATTGCCATTAGTACAAGAACCTTGAAAAAAAATTTACATTCAGGATAGTTGCTTGAGAAAGGTGAGACCTTCATTTTGTTCCAGGAAATGCTGCATAATGTATCAGATAGTTGTCTGCAAATATTGTTTAAAACGAATTGTTTACTCTTGAAGAATTGACAAGCATTCTACACGTAATCCATCCTTACTCCATACTAATATATAAATGCGTAACGCAAAAGCGTATCTGTCTGTATGTTACCTGATCACCATTAAACCACGGAACCGATCGTGATGAAATTTGGATAAGAGAAAGTTTAGATATTCAGGATGAACATAGGCTAACTTTTAGTTTTTAAATGTGTATAGAGAAAGATGGAATTGGATTTTGACAACAAATGTCGATAAAATCTGGAAAAAGAGTTATTTTTGCATACGCTGCCTAAACGGTTAGAGATAGGTGACAACTATGCATGGCATTATTGTTTACCACAATGATTTCTACAAAAGAGTCCGCGACAGCGTATATCTACAAAACTGAACCTAAATTATCGATAAAACTTTATTAAAAATTGAAGTGTTATGATACTTCAAATTAATAGAGTAATTTAAAAAGGAAAACAAATCAATCATCATTAAATTTAATGGATTATTTGTTTTGTGCATTTAATAATGATAGAGAACGTCTTTAAATCGTAACATTTCGACGAATACATCAGATTTTACAAGAATTATAATGAAATAATGCAATCTTTCGGATGTCAAAATTCAAGAGACGGTTTCATAAATATAAATACAGGGAAGTGTTAAGATAATTAACTTCTTAAATAAAGTTTTATAAGAGTTCGGGGGTTAGATT
>NNCF01126114.1:769289-796901 GCA_002313205.1 Laupala kohalensis
GCAATTTGGAAACGAGAATTTCGTGATCGATGACATCGAATACTTTGGATAAATCAAGAAAAACACCCTGAGGATTTTCTCCACGGCCAAGAGATGTGGTAATATCGTTTAAGAAAGGAAATATGGCGCTTATAGTGGGAAAGCATTTCCTAAAACCGTGTTGATCGTGAGAGATAATGTTATCTTTTGATAAGAAATCTAGAAGACGCTTATAGAACAATTTTTCTATGATTTTTGTGAAAGTGAGTAGTAGAGATATTGGACGATAATTTCCAATATTAAGATTGTTTCCTTTCTTGTGTAAAGGTTTCACTTTTGCTCTCTTCAAATGTTAGGAAATATGGTGATGAGGAAGGAGCAGAGGGAAGTGGAGGAGGAGGAGATGAGGTAGGAGCAGGAGGAGGTTTAGGAGTGGGTAAAGGGGCGGGTGGATGAAGTGTGGTCAGTTGTGAAGGTAGGAGAGAGCCGAAGTGATGTTTCCCAGACGGTCTCAAATGTAAGCCGTGCTGGGTAAAGTCTTCGGCAGTCAGATGTGGTTGCAAATCAAACAATGTGATTTTTGTGTCTGCCAGATGATGTTTTAGGGAGATGATTGCCAGGTTAATTTCGTGGTTTATTTGTGGAATGTTGAAACGTGGAGGCAGGTTAGAGAGTACTATGTTTGTGTGCTGAGAGGTCATCTTTAGTTTTTGTAGATGTTCAGACGCGTTCAAATAACCACGCAAGTTAACATCGTCCTGTTCACCTATGATGATTACTGTGTCCTGATCTGTGAGTTTTTAGTGTAGTTCCTGTTCTCGAATAACTTCAGCCTAACGAGCATTTGTCGTAAAGAAACCGGAGTCTGAGAACTGACTAGGAAGCAATCCACGCGAAACGGAGGACATCTGACGACCGTGCGAATCAGCTAATATGAGCACGTTTGATTTCTGAGTGGAAGTGTTGGCTTCATCTCTAGGTAGCACTACTTTACGTGGTTTTGGGCGGCTGTGCTTACTAGTGTGTGGTTTGTGTACAGGTTTGAGTACTGGCCGGGGGGGTATGAAACGAGTAGGTAAGGGACGAAACAGGGACATGTCATCTAACACACTAAACTAATTCTGAGTGAAGAGTTGGGGTGGTGCATGTGTCGTTGGTCTAACCGGGTGATAGCAGATGGAAGGACGGCTAGAATTCCTGACTGTAGTCCAACCGCCGATCGTGTACTTATTGACAAGCGCACTGTTCCGTTTGTAAATATAATGTACCAAATGTACCAAGTCATTATACGCCTTCTGAAGATCAGCTTTGAATGAGTTGAGGAATGCGATAGTGTCCATTGTTGTGAGTTGGTTAGCAACTTAACGACAAAAACAAATAAGAATACACGTAAACTGACAACTAACACTGAATAAACGATATTAGTATTATCGTTTAGATATATATTATTAGATATATATCTTATTAGATATATAATATCGTTTATTACTACTATATTTATTACTACGGAAGTTACAAATGATATATTAAATAAATTAAATATACAAACAAACCGACGACAAATATGATTGAAATAATTATTTAGGGTGACCACTGGAGGTTATTTAATTCGACAATAACTACTTTATAGTATGTTAAATTATTAGGACGACAACTGGAGATTAATTAATTCGACAATAACTACTCTATATTATTTTAAAATGTAAATAAATACGAAAGAATCAAGAAAAACTAATTGTAAAATGATGTAATAATTTTATGAAATTATGACGACGAAAACTTGTGTGCAACAATAGGGCAGGGTTTAAATGAGTAAATAAACAAACCGATAACTAAAATTACATAAATAATAATTTAGGACGACAACTGCAGATAATTAATTCGACAATAACTAAGGCAATATAATGTTAGAGTGTAATGAATAACTACAAAAAGAATCAAGAAAACAAATGGTGAAACATTGGAATAATTCTATTTACGGCGACGAAACTTGAGCAGTGCAACAATAGAGTACGTTATTTATTAGTTAATAATGATGTAATAGTATACGCACCAGAAAATCTAAATACACCAAAATAATTAATTTTAATGCACCAAGAAGTTAAATTTATGATTCCGTTATGGATATTTATTTATTAAAAAAACTTATTTCCTAAAATGAAATAGTATTGTGGTGCAAATTTTCTCTGGCACGATAGAATTAGTGAAATACTCCAGACACAATTTAATGTATCTTTCTGCCGGAGGTCTTTTCGCCATAATGGCAATTTAAAAATGTAGATCGGCTGATTCCTCGCCTTCATTATTGAGACCTTCGTCTTCATTCGTTGAAATATGAGACTGGTTCCACAATATTGGCACTCGGGTTTCATATTTACAACATCGCTATTTTGAAATAAAAATTGCCATGGGTGCGAAGATGTACGCTTTGAAAACAGTATGGATCTATTCTGTAACTGTAATACTTCACTAACAATAGGCTACCGTGAACGCACAGTTCACTATAATTGAGACATCCAAATGAAAAATGTTTGAGTGCAAGTTTGTTTTTGAAAAATATATTTTTCTTTCGTAAAAAACGTTCTTCTTTACGAAGCCAATGTCGCGGTTGTCGATCTCAGTGTCTCCTGTTCGTAGTTGAATTACTATGACAGTCAAAATATATTGTGGTGTATACATTATCGACACATGCTTACTAGTGCTTTAACATGCTTTATGGTACAACAATCGAGGAAATCGATATTATAATTTATTTTCTACTATTTTTTCAATTGATAATTTCTCTTATTGCTAAATAAAGTTATCAGACGAGGCATATACACTCTTTTGGGTACTATCCGTGGTATTTGGAGTGTGTTTTGGAAATCACAAGTGGTATTTAGAACATTCTACATATTTTCATTCTTTGACACAATGGTTTCAACAGAGCACCATAAAGTTGGTTAAAATTTTATTTTTGAAAGAAACCTTTATTTGCAACATTATACAAGTAACTTATAAGGAATTTTGCATATTTCTTATAATCAATTATGACATTTAATCAGTGTTTTGTCTCATATTTTTGACACCAAGGACGTTTTCCACTTGACGCGCCTCAGTTGATGANTTTATTTGCAACATTATACAAGTAACTTATAAGGAATATTGCATATTTTTTATAATCAATTATGACATTTAATCAGTGTTTTGTCTCATATTTTTGACACCAAGGACGTTTTCCACTTGACGCGCCTCAGTTGATGAAATTCTCCAAGAGCCGTTTTGGGAACTTTCAAAATCAACCAGAGCGTCCTCACTCCTGATAGATAAACGCAGAAGATTTAAAGAGAGGGAAAGCACGTTAATTTAACTTCACATCGTACGAGGTTATCACCTCTCAGACTTTATACTATTATTTCGTAATATTTATAAAGTTTCTTGAAGTACGTTAACCGTGTCAATATACGATTCGTACACTGTAATAAAGAAAAGTATGTACCACTGTACAAATAGTAAAGACCATTTTGTCACAAAACTCTTGATGCCCCTACTCCATCCCCCGCCAATAACATGCTATAAAATTCAGAAAGAATTTTAGTGTTTAGAGTTATTTTTAAGGGTGCATCTGTAGAAAAGGATCATAAAGAATACGCAGTCATAGCAGAATGTAAGTTATGGTAAGAGATTTAAAATAGTTAATTAACTGACTTGGTATTATTTAATTTTTATATCTTCTCTTAATATGAATATGAAATAAATAAAAAAAATTAGGTATTAAGATGTAAATATATAAAATTCGTTAGATATAAAGATGTATTGGGAATTCGGAAATATTTGTCTGTATTTAAGCAATCCTGAGTGAGATAGTCAATCAGTCAATCCAAAGCAAAAACTATTAAAGATACGAAATTAAAATTTTGACCAAATATTCTTTTGCCTTGTAAATTACCAATAAGAAATTATTTTTCGAAGTTCGCATTTTAAAAAGTTAATTGGAGTGAAATGTGACTTTTCAAATATTTACTTTTTTTACATAAACTATTATAAATTTGAGACATCATCTCGATTTTTCTTTGAAAACGTTGTTAATTTAAATGTGTATAAACAAGTTTTGGATTTTTCACTTTTTATGGGCGCAAAGGAGAAAGGAAACGTAACAAAATTTTTCAATGGAAGAAGCATTTTTATTGTAAAAGCACATAGACACCATTTGTCAAAATTGCGATCTTAAAGGGATGAATTTTGGTGAAATGTGTTTTATTTCGATTCGTCACATCGAACAAATTAATTATGATATTACGGTTATTGAGTGAACATGTGGATTTTTTAAAATAATTATTTAGGAGGAAATAACATACTATAACATCATGAAAAACTCCCATGCGTATCTGGGTAGGGACAGCTTGTATAGAGAAAAGCAAAATTGTTAAAAATCTCGGAGAGGGGGAAACTAATATTTATTGTACTGACCCAACTATGGGATACTGATGTTAAGTAAGATTTACATACTGAGTCAAACTTCAAGGCAGAGTAAGGTGGATGAGCTTGTTCACATGGATTATGCATGAGTAATTTTTCAGTGATTAGTTTTAAAATATAGTTTGCAAAACAATGCAAGTAATTTACTGAAACTATTTTTAGGCTGCACTTTTACAAAGACGTGTCCTGCAAGATTTGCGAAGAAAAATGTTTGACTGAAAATGATTTAATACCTAATCATGTTTTCAACCAGTTTTGCGCCATTGATATTCCACTGCCCCTTGCGAAATTGCGGGTAAAACAAAAAGATGGCAAGGCCAATGGTCCCATGGCGAGAATATAAAACCGAGCGGAGATTAGGTCCACAGCGGTTGGAACTCAAAGTGACCAGCCATGTTTCCCAAGGTTTACATATCTCTTCGTGAATTTTCTTGTGTGTTCTTATTCTTGTGTTTGACACGGGAATCATTGTCTCAAACCTTTAATAATGGTAAGTGATCATTCATAAGTATGTACTTTAAACATAATTATTTAACTATTCCTAAACAGAATGACATTAATTGTGAAACTTGACTTACATACCCAAAAGACTTCCTCAGATATTTTACCAGGAACGCAAATAGTGAGAAAGAAATAGATGTTAGTAATACCTATATGTATTTTTTAATTATCATGATATAATTCATACACTGTTCATCAATGCTCTTTAGGGTGGTATCAAAAAAACTTTTCAGAGAGCAAGCTGAAGGACTAAGGATATGTACATGAACACTTTACAGGGAAATTAATCATTTCACTGAAAAAAATATTTTTGTAATAGATAAATTTCATTAATTTGATACGTAACTATAATGAATAGATTTATTTAATGTGATGTGTAAATGTAAGAAGAAATAATTGAATGGGTCCCTGTTTAGGATGAAGTTGCTGAAACTGAGGAAATCAGGAGTAGGTAATTTTGAGCTCCTGTGGAGTAAAGAGGACCCATTTTTTTAATTAGAGGGTTTTATGCCGAGGGTTGGGGTTTAAAATGTATTGTGTTTATGACCCAAGTCGCGTAGAGCATTTTTAGAGGTTTGTTGTGAATTATCTTTAGTTTCTTTATGCGAACGCACAACGGAACGCATAGAGTAAAATGGGGAGTTGTATCATGTGGAAGGTTGAAAAAAACAAAACATTTTAGTCAAAATGTCTTCATTTTCAGGTCACGATATTAAAGTATGTAGTGCCAAGGATCCGTTTTTAAACCAATGTTTCCAAGAGTCAGCAAACAGAATGTTAAGACATATTACAACAGGTACGTACTTAATGTATTCGAAACTAATTTAATTAAACTATAGTTTAATTTTAACAGGATTTGAGATTTTTTTCAGTTTTTCATACGGATTTTTGACTTATTTTCTTTATTGTCTTCTTTTCTATTACAAAATACAACTTCAACATTTTAACTCTTTCATAACTTGTTACATTTGATTTTCGTCAATTTAATCTAGGCAACAAAAAGTCAACTAAAACTGGGACATGTTGATTTTTCATTCTACTTTTGCATCATTCATAAAAATTCTTCGAGGAATTTTTTTTCTTTTCTAGGTATTCCCAGTCTCTCCATTGCTTCTCTAGATCCTCTTACCGTTTCTGAATACACGCTTCGACCAGGTAATAATATTTTACCGAAGTTTTCGTTCTCAACTTGAAAGAACATCCATAGAGGATGGAGTAACGCTGTAGTACAGCATGCAAAGTGAGTATTTAGACAAACATTAAATTACAAGTCTCGTTTTTCAGATCACAAATAAGAAAAAGCTGCGTACCAATGACGAATAACTAAACTTTACTACTAAATAAAATCTTAATAAAAAGTTGATAAGTACTCGTGGTATTATCGCGTGTATTTTGTGATTCTTGTCGAAACATTCTTCCCTAAATAACCATTAGTATTTACTTGTATTTCCATTAATGTTATTGGTTGGGTGGTCTTGGCATGTAATGTTCATTAAAATTCTTATTCCTTTCAATTTTACATATGCGTTGCATTTAGGATAACGTGTTATATAAAACCAAAATATCAAATTAAATTCAAAAAACAAATAAAAAGAGAAATAGATTTTCATTCTCAAAAAACGAGAAAAATTAATAGTTATGCAATACTTTCGATATACGACATCATCAGACATCGTTGGCATCAGACATCAAAAATATTCAATCTAATTGTAAGCTCCTTATGGATTAGAATTTCAAAAAAACATTAGACAAATAACATAAAAGTTAAAGAATACAGTTACTGTAGTAGTCCATAGTATATTCACTCTGAGATGCGTAATATAATTTTCCGTGAACGTTAGGACCTCATTATTCCGAATTAAATGATCAAGGAAAGCAGTAATAAAATTTACTTGCCATAGTTTCATGGAAACCATCTACTTTCATGGAAATGGAATAGATTGTTGACGCGTGCAATTCCATATCGTTTTATACGCCTATTTGGGTTAAACTCGTTTCTTAACTCAAAAATTCGTCGCTTGGAATTGCCATGTTTTATGTTGCTTAAAAATATTTCAAGCATAGCGGGTCTTCTAGTGGAGTTTTTAAATATAGAACAATTGTGTAAGTCATAACGTTGCCACATAAATAAGCGCCAGGGTGCAAGTTAAGTTGTTCACGTTGCAGTAATGACTCGTAAGTCGTGAGTGTATACTTAAGCGCGAGGAATCAATCGAGTGTATATAGTGTACGGGAGTTAATGAAAAATATAGAGTTACTATGGAAAATTTAAAAAATCTGCACCTTCCTCTTTCTTTCACTATGGAGAGCTCCAGAAGAAAAAAGTATACATCAAGAATACGCTGCCCTTTCTAAGCCCCAATGCACGGCGGTATTTTGAATACCTTTTTAGTAAAAGAAACACTATGAAACTATGAAGTCAAAAGTTTAGTAAAAGAAACACTGGAAATGAAACTATGAACCCACCCGTGGCAAAACTAGGGACCAGCTTTATTTACTAAACTTTTGACCAGTGTGGAAATACGACTCAAGTTGATCCTTAGGTTATTTTAATTTTTAAGGAGTGTTTTTATGGCGCTAATTTAGTTATTTTTCAAATTCAATTTTATGTATATCCACGTATGCAACGTTTTTCGCTGTGACAAATTTAACATTTACAAAATTTTGGTATAAACGAACGTTTTAATGCTTTTTTGTTACTCCCATACTTTAAAAAATAGTCAAAATTAGTATGGTATTGTATACGTTTATAAACAGAAATGTTTTACATTAAAATTAAATATTGGTTTATGAGAACATATTTTTTTTACTTTCCTGAAAAATTTTATTTTTGGCTTTTCAACGTTCTGGAATTGCTGACTTCAATTATCGCCTATAATCGAGAGTCTACTGCTTTTGATATTTGATGAATTATTTGAAGTGCATTTCAGCCATTTAGAAAGAGAGAGGTTCTTTTCACGTCGAGTGATACTAGATATCAAAAAATATCGAAACAAACAGTAAGTGTAGAAGTATTAAACACAAAGTAACAAATGGATCAAATGACTAAAGGCTGTCTAAAGTTTTAAATTACAGCGACCCGAACAGTTTAGGATAACTGACTATACCCATCTTCGAAGCGTTAGAAATCAATTTATAACGTATAATTAAAAAAGAAGCCAAAATACAACTATTTGATTAATCTGCTATTTGACTGTGTAATTTTTCTTTTCTAGAGTTGATCCGGTGGCAAAGGTGTTCAATTTACGAATTTTTATTCCTCAGTTACAAATTAATGGAATAAGCTCTGTTCGTGGAGCTCTTGCAGGAATTCCACTGGAAAACGATGATGCGTATTCTATGGTTATGAGTAAGTATCATAATAAAAAAGGTTGCAGCGAAGGTTAGCTGCAAGGTGTTCAACACGATACTATCCTCTCGAAGCGCTGTGAGCTGAGTTGGGCAACTGGATCTGCGCGCGGAGCCGGTTGCTACAACTTAACAGTGGTCATCTTCTACGATAAAAAATATTGGGCACTAAAACAAGCTAAATTTTGATAATCTAGTTTTTACGTGAGTTTGTTTGGTTACTTTCTCTTCAAGCGCTAAATATGTTATAATTTTATTAAATATTCCAATATTAAGTCAATGTTTTTAGACAAGTATTACCACTTCTCTTCTCACCCAAAGGATGTAGTATTGAAAATGGAGCACGTAGACCAAGCAGCCGCACTGTACATCGCAATTGTTAAAAAGATTCGACTCCTTACTTCAGTCCTACGGTATACGCCTGGAGTTCGCGCTGTGATGCGTTCTGAGCGTAGAAAATCTCTAGCATGATTTCTATAATTAGTGTCCGTGATTGCTCGGTTTGTTGCAAGTAGTTCCTAAGTTGCATTTTGTGATTTAACGTATTCATTGTATCTGTTTGTAGGTAACATCACATACGACATGAAGTTTCGGTCAGGTATTGAGAAGAGAAACAGTCGTCCGTTTTTAGTGATATAAAATTTCCATCAAAAAAGCTCCTTTGGATCCATGATCATCAATTTCAAGAACCTATACCATAAACCAGAACTGAGTAAGCACAATAGTTTCATAACACTGAAAAATCCTTGAATGTCCTCCTTTATCATCGATTCATTTTTATTCGACAAACAAATATTTTTCACGGCGACATATTTCCATTATTTTTATTTCTGTAGAAATAATATTTCCATATCTTTAACAATAATTGTAGTTAATTTTTGAAGAGAATGCAAGCAATCTAGAGACCCCGCAACGAAAGAAAAGTTATGAGATGTAACCAATAGAGCGAAAGCACGGTGTTGCCATATGTCTGCTGCGAGGGGTGGCCTAGACACATTTCAGGCGGTATACTGTGGCACCCACTAATAGGATGCTATATTCCGTAGAAATGCTTACTTCAGGCAGTGTCTTACCAGGCAAAGTTCAGATTGAGTTCGCTGACTATTACATCCGGTATATCAACTACTGCCGGTTGTACGATTGTTGTGTAGGCTGAAGCATCCGAACGTAAAATTACAAAGATTCCCACGTATTTACAAAGAGAGGAAGAGTCGCTAATCCCGCAATGCTGGTATTAGCTCGTCGACTTTCACGTTTCTGTTCTGCGAGGACTATAAAGAAACTATCACGCACTGAATCCTAAACAATGTTTGAGAATCGTTGTTGTAGATCTTCAATAAATAAGAAGAAAGGCAAACTTACTATAGAATATTTAGTAAGCACTTTCATATAAAGTTGTGATCTTAACTTCGTTTTCGACGTTGATAATTAATGACCATTGTATGTCCTATGAGTATAGTAATTTGTATCAATATCGTTTCCTCAACTTTATCAACTCGGTATTGCTAATTGTCGTTAGATCATTCTAAGTGCATTTATATTGTCGGTTGCAGATTTTAAAAAAACTCATTCGCAAAAAGTAATTGAACACATGTAGAGTTCAATTGTAAGCTAAATATAATTAGGGTTCAGCAGCATTCAAGATTGTATGAGTATTCATTCTTTAGAAATCCTACTCGTATATTCCACTGCCTCTGTTAAAACCACGCCGTATGAGAGAATAATTGTAATTTATGTTTGTTGAAGTACGACTATGATAAAACTCGAGGAAACATTTTCCTCTTCCCTAACTTCAGCGCCAAATTCCCTCCGTCATTTCTAGAGTAGTTAATAATGATGTTTTAGGGGGAAAATAAAACAGATAAACATTCACAACTCATCTGAATGCATGAGATTACGCTGCTTTCATCACTAAAAATATTTTCAACCTGTACAAATGATGTAAACCAGTTGTTGTAGTCCTTGACCCACGTACGTTTGTTATGAACGGTTGACATTACAGTGGTCTCAGTAATTACCTATGCAGTACACAAGTGTATTTGGGAGCAAGCACGGAACCAATGAGTAGGGGAGGAGGTTTGGGGACCCGGGTGCGACCCGAATTTTTTTTGTAACGTGTAATGAAAGTACTTCATCTCTGTTCATTTACCATTTGTTAATTAATTGGTGGCATAACGGATATACATAAAGAAATTTCCTTGTTTTCAGTTTTCATTTAGCTTTGAAATCATACCTCGCGTAAGTTGTTTATAAATAAATATATAAATAAATAAATATAGATCTGCCTTAGGGCCCTTGATCGGAATTGATGGGATGGTCCCTTGCTTGCTTCCGGAGAGTAAATTAGTTTATTGTCCTCCACGTGGTCATACGCAGTTTGTACTGTTTTTTGACAATAATTTATATTTATATTTGTTCTACGTACTAAAAAAATGAATGATTGGAATACTGTATTACTTGTTTGCTAACATTATCCAGAAAAACGCTCATCAAAACTCTCTACTCTTGATCGTAAAATTCACGCCCATATGATGAAATACTGTACAAGTTAACTTCTCAACGCGTTTCGTTTCAAAACTTAGATTCTATTAGGTTATTCCATACGTACTACCGTTGAACCGCAATAAACTGAAAAATAATAACTGTTTGTAAAGTAAGGGTTATTATAAAGAAGCGTAACAATTTACGAGACTTCAAATTTAATTATAATGTTCATTTTCTTATTTTTTTCTTTAATGTGCCTCGACATGTTCTGTTAAGTCTATTATATATCTTTCTCTTATAATTATCGGTAGTAAATGAGAACTAATTGTCTTATCCAGCGCTATATCACGTAAACGTTTTTACGTTCTGTGAAACAGGTAAATACCTCAATCAACAACTGAAAGAGAAGCACGAAGAAGTGGGGCGAGAATGCACTCCTGTTGCGAATACGTTATTCTCAGAGGTGCATGCCCAGTTGCTGCAAAAAGGATTCGACGTTATGCCCTACGACACTTTCTTCAGCGACCTACCTCAAGAAGCGTTGTTTTGAAGGAGTGTTTGTACTAGTGTGTCACAACATTGTTCTTTTACGTGTTACGTTGTACTGAGAAAGTAAACGAACAATGTTATTCCTGGTTATTTCATCAAATCAGCTGTAGCGCATGATTTTGATTCTAATAAGAAATTTGACTGCAATTAAGTCCGTTCCAAGAAATTATGATGTGATATGGTTGATCGAACAGCCGCATGAATATTTATTAATCAATATTTAAATATTTGTATATCGCTAAAATAAAAATACCATATGATGTAAATTGTATGTCGTGCATTTCTCAACAATTTGCAATAATATTTTGATCATTAAATGTACTTGTAATTTACCATTATATGTACATTAAATGTACATAAATGATCATTACAGGTACTTGTAAAAATGTCAATATTGTACAACAGATACAAAAAACTAAATTATTTTCTAATTTCAATGAAGAACAATAATACGGAGGGCATATTTCTCCAGATAGAGTTGACACAGAAATGTGTCATTTCAATTATCGTACAATGCGTGTCTCTCAATGAAATGGGACAGGGAAAACAACAAAAGGGATTTTCTAAAAATGGAAATAGAAAATTCTTTTGTTAAATGATTCAGTTATCTAGAACGGCAAAAGGTCTTATTTGAAGTGATTAATCAGTTGATAGTTCGTTTGAGAGTTCTTATAATAAGTCGACGAAATACTTCACAATTTAACTTATCTATACGTTTCGTTTTAAAACAGTTTCTTGATAATAAATTTATGGGTACATTTTTTTTTTGGTTGGGGCTTTAGGGCTCGTCAACATCGAGGTCATTAGAGCCCATATTTTATTTTTTTGGAGGGGTACAATCTTTTGCTTCTACCATTTGTTTCGAAATGGCTGCGAAGGATGTCATAGTTTGTATACGTTTTTTTACGACCGCTTTGATTTGCGCTTGCAATGTGATGGTGATGAATACGATGTGTCACGGTAATGATAGGGTGATAGATATGATGACATGAAGATTAAACTATGAAGACATTGCACATTTACATAAAAAGAGAAATAAATCTTAGTGAAGAAACTGTTTGTGTAGAAATCATTCTTCGTGAAGAAATAAGAACCCGGACACATGCCATTACCGAATACACCATAAGTTTGGAAGATTAATCATGATACGCATTAACATTTGTATGTATCCCTCTACAATCTAGAGGACCTCTAAGAATCCGACAGGTGCATCATAGGAAATTCATTCACGAATAACCTGTTTAGAATTTCCTGGAATCCAGCAAATGATTATGAAAGAGTTTAGAGGATAACCAGTTGACTTCTGCTGCTTCAACAGGTTCATGTAAACTCGCTCTACAAGTATACAGAGAAGGTCAAACACACTGAAGATTATTTTACTCTGTCATTGGCACATTCTGTTCACTACCTTAACATTCCAGTATCAGCGTCAAGCATATTAGACCCACTGAAAAATTATAAATTAATAAGTGAACAAAACAATCAAGAATATGTTCGCTAATATTAAAGCGACATTAAAGGATTAGGTACTCTCTTTTCTTATGCCTCTCCCTCAATAACAGTTAAATAAATTTATTGTCAAAAAAGCAGTTACAGGCGGCACATGACACGTATACAAGGAGTAAAGTAATTTATTCCGGAAGCAAGCAAGGGACCATCCCATCAATTGCAATCCAAGGTCCTGAGGCAGAGGAGGATTTCACAAAGGTTAGATAAGAATTGAAATAGTCAGCTACGTGTTATAATATCAGTAGAATACAAACAAATTTGTATTCCCCAAAACACAAAACACGTTTTGTCATAAGTACATATTATTATCAAAGATATGTTTATTCGGAATACATTGTCTATAAATTGTATCTATTAAAGTAACACTAAATTTGAGATTAATTATTCGAAACTTCGAAGACTGCCGTTCTTCGGCAAGATTCTAAAGAGCCATATATAAAATTCGTGTCTACCCGAAGGAAAACCGTAGAAAATCCCTGGCCAAGACGGTTAAATCTGCTATTTTCAAGCTCCTTACACGATCCAACTTACTTGTTAAACTACTTTAAAATTAAGATTTCCGCTCACGCGTAGGAATAAATCTCCCCAGGGCTCTTACTTTCGATAACGACTATTTTTCTGTTGTCCCAAAGGTTCCTGATAATAACAACATGGATGTTCGTCGGCTGCGTTGTCAAGAGAAGAAGAAAACAAATACCAGTCTCCAAAATACACTTCATACGATTTGTCATCTATGAGGGAAGATACAACAAAATGCGGACACATTTTATAGCTTTTAAAACGAGAATGTAGAAACAGACTTTTCATAAACATTTAATTTATCTAAGAATTTCAATACCAGTATATCAATCAGTCAATTAATTTTTATTGTAGCAGTACCTTTGTTGTTATTATCCTCGTATACCACGAAAAAAATTGTAGGTAAAATACTTATACCTCTTGAAAATACAATAATATAAAACTTGTAAATATATTATTCAAAAACTCTTGTAAAAATGTTTTAAAACATATTACACATAAATCTACTAAATCTGTCGTTATATGTGGTGATTTCCACATCGATTTCCTGAGTACATCCGATTCCACACATTCTTAATTAATTGATTCAAGAATCTTAACGACTCCTTCAAACTTATTACTACGATAAACGACCCCACTCGCCTCTCCGGTTCATCTCAAACATTGCTAGATCAAATTATCGTCAACAATGGAATCTCATACCTCTCTAAAGTGTTTATCGCCGGATACAGCGATCACCTTGCACAAATATTGACTATTAATAATAAACTAAAACCACTTGAAATCCTTTACAAGTTTTCAAGAGAATTTAATGACACAAATCAATCCATATTTATAAATTATTTACGTGAAGGAACATGGATTGGCAAAACACCGACGACCAATTCAATGTATTTATCTCAATATTCCTAAAACATAACTCTAGCTTTCCCATAAGACGCAAGTTAAATAATCGCAAAGAAAATATTTCTCCACGCTTTCCCATAATCGCCAAGAAAATATTTCTCCACTAAACGATGGCAAAATCGTATCAAATCCTCAGGATCGCAAATTTGTTTAATTCTTACTTCTCAGATGTAGGTAAAATAAGGAACTCAATATCTCCAAATCAATGTCCTCCAATTATATCCACCCACATACCCAAATCTATGTTCACTTTCGAAACTAATGCCAGTGAAGTCATGAGAATCATCAGCTCATTAAAAAACAAATTTTCAACAGGCATAGATGATATACCCGAGTTTATTGTTAAATTTTCGTCCCACGCTATATTAAATCCACACATAAATATTTGTAATACTTCTTTATCGGCAGGGGTGTTTCCTAACATAAGCTAAAGTGAAACCTTTACACTAGAAAGTATACAAACTTAATGTTGGAAATTTTCGACCAATATCTCAACTACTCACTTTCTCAAAAATCCTAGAAAAATTGTTCTATAAGAGTCTTCTAGATTTTTTCTCAAAAAATAACATTCTCTCTGACGATCAACACAGTTTTCGGAAATGCTTTTCCACTACAAGCTCCATATTTTCTTTCTTAAACGATGTTACCATATTTCTTGACCATGGAGAAAATCCTCAGGGTGTTTTCCTTGATTTATCCACAGCATTCGATGTCATCGATCACGGAACTCTCCTTTCCAAATTGCATTGTTTAGGCATTCGTGGAATTTAACTTCTTGTATAAAAGATAGATATATAGAGGTCGAAATATCCTGTACTAAAATATATACTTCAGCATTGTCTTTAAGAAAAAAGCCACTTACTTGCGGAGTACCCCAAGGTTCAATTCTCAGTCCTATACTCTTTTTATTGTATGTGAACGATATGTCATCCTCCACATCAGATTGCAAAAGGGTAGGAATAATATTCATCGTTCTAGTGTGTCAACCACTCTTCTCCAAAAAGGACCATATCATTCGGGAGTCGTTCTATGTAATTCCCTACCCAAAAATATAAAAGATATTATTAAATTGAATCTCTTCAAATCCCCGCGGTTAAAAACTACCTCCTGCACCAGTGCTTCCACAGTGTAAAAGAATTTATTGAAAACATATTGACATTATATATGTATTATAACTCGCAGCTAACTTTTTGTTTTATCTAGGAACTTTTGCTGAAAGTTTTGAATCCGCCTCTGCCTTAGGGCCCTTGATCGGAATTGATGGAATGGTCCCTTGCTTGCTTCCGGATAGTGAATTAGTTTGTTGTCCTCCACGTGGTCATACGCAGTCTGTACTGTTTTTTGACAATAAATTTATTATTATTAGATTTTAATAAAAGTTAAATCCGTCTTGTACTTTATCACGCCATTGCTGTAGTACTTTTTAAATAACTTATAACAATTTCAAAAACTATTTTATTGCACGATTGTTGTGTCTTTTGATTCATATTTTATTTAGTTTTATGTGTACTCAACTTTGTCACGGTTGTGTACATTAATTCTGTAGCCCCACCCTGGCCTTTCTGTTTACAACGAAATTACATTTTCATAACACTTTTACGATATTTTTGTCACTATGCAGCAGATGGGAAAACGTGTATGAGAAAGTGTGTGCAATGGTTTTGCACCACTAGTTTTCTTATTGATTATTCGCTATATCCAATGTAATCAATTTGTGCTAACTCTTTTCGTTTTTTAAATCTCTCTTTCATTATATTCCTTGATCCACTCCCTTTTGATACCGACAATTCTGGAATCGCCACTGCCAACCATGGGAGATGGGTGCAGAGTAATATGTCTGCTCTCACGTCTTCTTTTTTAATATGTCTCTGATGATTCTTGAGATACATTACAGAAATTTTCAACATTTTCTGAGTTTCTTATTAATATTAGCCACATTTATGAAGTACTCTTGACTCATTAATGTCACTAAGTAACTTGCTTTCTCCCTGTCATATAAACTAAAATACCACAATATGTGCTCCACAGTATCTATTTCGTCCACACATACGTGCCACATCAACTTACTTACAAATTCGTACAAGAGACATCTACAATAAAAAATGTCAGAAAACAATTCATATCTGATGATATAACTGGTTTCTTTCTTCCAAAAAATAAAACGAATAAGAACTTCCTCCCAATCTCTCAAATTGCGGTAAACTACACCGCGATGTAACAGATTAACTGTGTTTCATTGAACGAATTTGGGAAACGGGACCGGGATTCGGTCTCAGTGTCACCTCAAACAAGGGCATTGTCTCCAATGAGATCACTTGTGACGTGTGAGTTATCTCAAGGCGAATGCAATAGTTAACTGTGTCGGGAGGAGAACGGGGTGACGCGGGGGAAGCATCTCAGCGCGCTAACCCGAGAATCCTGGGTTCGCAACCCGATCCCGTCGCCCACCATTCAAAATAACATAATTTATCTGAAAAAAAAGTTGTTATTGAAATTTAAAATGTTGTTCAAATGAACATTTACATACGTGAAGGACGAGCCTGCACACCCCCTAATGCCACCGTGCGTCATGCCTCCCGAAGCTGCCAGTGCAGTTTTTGCGAAGCGGGAGACAAGGTCACCAACTTGTGGATGGCCTCGTGCCCGTGACCGCTGTATCGAGGAGACGTGCTCAAGGTACGAGAGGCGACCTCACTCGACGGAGACTTACCTTTTTTGCCATTGGTTCCTTTTTGGTAAAGGATTCGTTCTGCACTCTGTGACTCTGACTCGGAAATTGCATCACTGAAAATTATTGCAACTGCATAGATTGTTGTGTGTATTAGAAGGCTAGTAAATGAACAATTCTCATTATGAAAGAAGTGATAACAGACTGTTCTCCAGAATGCACATTTTTAGAAAAATAAATTTTAAAGCGCATATTCCTATTACGCATTTTACAAGAAGAATGCTTCAGTAATCATATCAGCTACAAGAAATATTAATTACTAGAAGTTATTTCATATATATTTTTTGTGGGGCTTTAGGACTCGTCAACGTCTATTTCATATATTAACTTCATTGGTTTCTTCTTGACCTCAACACGACAATGTAATAGCATTTATCGATACTGTTTATTGCCTAATTGTTATTGAATGTAACGTAAAATCTGTAGTTTTTTTTTTTTTTTGTTTTCGCACTGATAAGATTTTTATAGTTACGTCAATGTTTTCTGGGATTTTGATTTCACCTACTTAAGATTCATCCTCCGGTTGAATGCCCGTAACTCAATGCCCCACCCATTGAGCTGTGAAATCACTTTATATCCCTGACGCTTCTGTAACAGCACCCGGTTATTGTTTCTTAATCTTGCTTGCAATTTCCACTTGATTCCTCCCATAGTAATCTTGAGTAAGTTACAGTTTTTTGTTAGTAACGGAACATAAAAATGAAGATTGCTGATGGGCACTTTTATTTCGTTATTTTTAAAAGTTTTCTGTATATTAATATGTTGTTAACTATTATTCGTCTTCTTCACTACGATTCCTTGGGTCGTTTTAATAAAGGTGTGAAGTTTTTTGAAACCAGAGATTTTGCTTGATTCTTTTTTATTTTGTTGAACACTGTTCATAGGGAAAGCTCCATGAAACATGTCTGTGACGATAGAAATATTTCTGTGAAATTTAAATTTTGTGGAAGATTCTTTCTCAATGTGTCTCAATTCCTGGAAGTTTCTTTCTTAATATCGTCTGTAGTTTTAAAGAAATACGGTACATATTCCAATGGTACTTTAAAATTTAAAACAGTCCTTAGATATAGAAAGTATTTCCAGGTTCTAAAAGGGGAACGCAATAATAATAATAATAATAATAAATCGGCTCTAATGACCTTGCTGTTGACGAGCCCTAAAAGCCCTACAAAAAAATAATAATAACAAACTTACTACCATACTACTACATAACCCGTGAGATATTTACCGAAATTAAATGGATGATACTATGCACCACGACTGAGGGAAAATTGATCATAACATGTTACTCAATATCCCTGAGTCTAGACTTCATCTGATCTGAGTTATCTGGAATAAATACCTTTCACTCTTCCTTGAGCCATGCGGAGTGGAGACGAGCCCCTTGAATGAACCAATCATCGCCTTTTGGATGCGAAGCGAAGGTCGGAGCGTGGGCAGGTACCTTCTGCGTGTGGAGGGAAGAGAGAGGTGATTGGGGCATGGTATGTGCGCTCCCAGTTGCTCCAACGCCACCATGCACGACTGGCGAACGCGGATCGCAGCCATCGCGACGGCGGTCGCAGCGCTCTTAGCTGCGGAAGGTGTGTTGGCCAAGACGAGGAAAGGTAAGTCACGTTTCCCCTGTACAAGTACATATTCCCTGCATCCAACATAGCTATTCCAAAGCGCAATATATTTAAATCATAAAGAACTAGTGGGACAAGCACTTTTTTTAGTCAAATCAGGGAAATATACAATTGTTTTCTCTATTATAATTATAATTGTTTTAAAGCACAACCATATGAATAATAACGAAGGAAAAAAATGATATTTTTTAAATCTAAAAGTTAAAAATGTAGGACAATCAATATTCAGGAACTCGTTTGGCTCGTTTTAAATGCATAAGAGAAGCAAAAGTAGATACACGGCGTCCGAGCACAATGGGTTCGTGATTTATACAGCTCGTCTCAGATAAAGTGAAATTACTTTCTCAGAAGTCCGGTCACGTATAGACAAAAGTGTTGTAAAAAATACTACGAGAAATTTACTTCACATCAAAGTTGGTCTTTTCTTGGAAATAAGTGTTTCCTCCGTAAGACGCAGTGAATTACACCATCAATTATAATCGCGATAATTTCATTTAAATGACGGGTGAGGTATATTTTTCAAGTTGAAATCATAATAAGTACTATGTTTATTTATACTGATTTCAAATATTTTAGTGATTTCATTCTACGTACACTAAGACTAATTAATTTGAGGGCGACCCGTCGTGCTTAGCGCACTTGCTTCCTACGTCTGGGGATGCTGGTTCAAATCTCTATTCATCCAAGTAGAGAAAGCTGGTTCGCGGTAGGTTTCCTTGGGGTACTCCCGTTTCCCTAATCTTTCATTCCACCCCAACAACCACTAAATGTTATCCGTTCCTATCATTATCAATGTCAATCACCATCGTTTTCCCGTGCAGTCACCTTGGTTCCATAAAATCCACTGATAAAACGCACAAGGAGAACGACGATGAAACTCTTTTTAACTCCCCATTACACGCGCTATTTTACTCATTAAAAACAAAATGTACACAGCAAAAAAGTTAAAGGACCAAGTATGGTAAAAAGAAGAAGTTAATATTTTGTTTAATTATGCATTGTTAAATGTATTATACGACCTTATATTTAATAATATTTTATATAAAATGATGTGGACGTAAATAGTACCACAATATTAATTAATTTTGTTCAAAACTACTATCTTCGTACAAATGTGATGGACTAGGAAGGAGTCGATGGATGAGATGAAAAGTCACTAGTATTTTGATAATATATACGACCTTCTGAGTAGAAGTAAAATTTGAGGTAAATAATTAGTTCCTGAAGCGTAACGAACTATAGTCTCTTCGACAAAACAGCTAATTTACGACACATTTATTGGTAAGAAGCGAGAAAAAACTAATAATAATGAGGTATTCATTCTCTGAATGCGAATTCCCTATTTCAATTGACTTTTGTTCGAAACAGTATAAATTATATAGTAAACAAGATGAGGACATTTTGAACTTACTCCCTTGTGTTTGTGAGACACTGAACTATTGAAAGTAATAAAATTATCGTTCAGTATATAAGTACTTCAAAATAAAAAATAAAATAAAACAGATTTTTGTTATTGAGTGTAGTTTGTTGTTGTAATTATTAATGATCATAATTAAATAAATCTATGATAATAGTTCAGTATGTTCGAGACAGTGAATTTTTAATTTGCATGTATATGTTCAATGAATTATCTTTTGATGTATAATGTTATTTACATAATGAATGTATTATAGATAATTTGTCACTGACACATGTTGGTTCTGCACAGTTTTCTTTCTTTGTTGAAGTGATACCCCATCTGATATTGTTGTGTGTATCTTTTCTTTTATTGTTGTATTTGTAAAAAAGAAATGTAGCGTGCTATTGAAGCTTATCTACATGGAGCGATAGGAGTTAGAAGTTGAGTGGGAGGCTATTGTTGGTAGGTGGGCCGCTTAGCTGGGTTTACCAACAACTTGGCCCACGTGGAGGGGTTAGTAGAAGTGGTTAGTTATTGATACTAGGAGCAGCTGGATAGAGGAAGGCTAGGTTGGCTTTTCAGTAGTCACAGCTATATGAATTGGGACATAATTGTGAAAAGCTACTAATTTTCTGACCCCATCGGGAATCGAACCCGGAGCGACAACACTACCACCTGCGCCACAGCTGGGGCTATGTGTGTCTTGAGTAACTATTGATTGCTAAATTGAGGAAAACTACTATTTTCTCTTGAGGCTTGGATGGCTAAAAATGAGTAATGTATTGAAAGGAGATAAAGTTTCACTGACTTGAGATTTCTTTCGAAAGCGAAAGGTGAAAATTTTATAGATTGAAGTTTTTTCTAGCTGAACACTATCTTATAATAATATAATAATATGTTATCGTAAATACAAATCGAATACATATTAACAAATCTGAATACTATGTATGTACAACCTGATGTATCTTTAATAATATTTTGATTCTTCGAGGATGATGTAGAACCTACAATAACATTTCTTTGCTGCATGTCAGTCACAGTTGGCCAATAGTATTTTACGATAACTTGTTGAATGAAATAATGAGAGGATACACTAGTCTGATAGAATATTGTAATATAGTAGAATTGTAATATAGTGTAATCATTTAAGCCTTTTAAAATTACATTCATATAATATATGTTTAATTTTTTACAGCAAGTGATTACTTCACCATATGTCCAAGAAATAGCCCAGATTTATCTGGATGTTTGAAGAAATCAATTCAAGAAGCTCGTTCAAAATTGACTAATGGTAAGTCATAAAAATGCAACACACCCGACTAATATACGGAAGTGTCATGAGATAGTATGAAACTACTAAACATAAAAAAAATACCCTTAATTTTTATACATAGAAAGATAGTTAATATTTCTTTTTCTAGATTTGTTGACGCAAATTTTACATTGCGTTGTGCTCTAGTCCTCAGAACATAACTAGTTCATTTTTAAACAGAAAAGTTAGAGCAATGTAACGAGAGTTCATGTTATCATAGTTAACATAGACAGAGAATAGCGCACGGGTAATCGTAATTTATTCAATTTATTTTCATAAAGACTTGGACACAAGTGGACAAGACCACTCGGGTTCGGAAAAGATTCGAATTACCATTAGTGCAAGAATTCAACAAAATTGAAATTCAGGTGGATATTATAATACACATTTTAAAGTGATCTCACTCGATGTAAACAAACGTCTTGGTTAGTGGTATATCGAACGATATGGAGGGATCAGAACAATATTGAATTAATTCCATCTCTTCTGGTTTCAAAACACACGATGTGAATGCATTCTTTGTTTAATAAATTCTGTGATGCTGGATCTAATTTGTATGAATCAGATGCACTAATGAATCATATCACTGAAAGATATTACTCTTACTCCTCCTTGAACGAAAATATCTCAAAATATGAAAGAAAAAAAAAGTGGACTTGGTTCACTTTAGCACTGAATGAGAAGGCGGTTTTGAAGAGGAAGACGTCATTTTGTGCAGAACCAGAGCACATATTCATAACTATGAAAATACCTATGACAATGCTAGCAAAAAAAAAAAATAGCTTCACTTCTAAAATTCTGGTTCTATGAACATTTAATTTAAAATCGAAGTGAAAAATATATGTGGGAGAAAGTTATCTCTCTTTTACAAAACATACTTCATCCAGGATTAATTTTCAACATTTATTACCCGAACTCTTGCAACATTGCCGGGGATTCTAATTAGTCTCTTCCCTGTCGTTTCACGTAGTTTGATAAACATAATTTTACGTCGTTTGATAAACAGATATCTCCACTAAAACATTCTTTTTGCCCACCCCCCGATTTCGGTGACGCCTACGATCAATTAACTGCTACCCCTACTAAAAATTAGAAAAGTGTAAATTCCCGTTCAAGAGAAACGGTACTATTTCACAAAGTTTCATAAATAACTAATGTATTAAAAAACGACTAATTAACGCAGAACTTAGTGGAAATACATACAAAAAGATTCTTCTTATAATAAAATAATGCAATAAAAACACATAGAGCAATTAAAGACTTATTAAAATTATCACGATGTTTCGATACACATTGGCATCATTAAGTGAAGTAAAACATCACTTAATTATTTCACATGATGATGATACCAATTTGTATCAAGCGTCGTGATAATTTTAACAAGTTTTAAATTCTTCTGTGTGTTTTTAAGTGTAATATTTTGTGGTTAGTGAAATCTTTCTGATGTATTTCCACAAAGGTCTTCGTTAGTTGGTCATTTTCAAGCACTTACATTAAATTACTATGCAGACGAAGATGGACTGTTTCATAAGTATCCATCACATGTTACAGATTAGCAAAATGGGTAAACTTTCAAACATTAATCTTTGTTTATTAAGTTGAGAAAAAAATCTGTAACTCGATAGGAATATAGTTTACCCCAACGAATATGTTTGAATAAAAATACAGCAATATGGGGATGTTATCAAGAACAAATAATATTGATATAAGATCTCATGTAGACAACGAAGCACATATATTCATCTCAACATTTTTCTGTCAATTTGTTGCTCCCGATCCAATTTTCGGATCCCTTGGCGAATAAATGCGAACGTTTACAAACGAAGAGGAAAAGGGCGAAACATTTCATGTTTTCATTGATTTCTTCATTTTTTAGAATATATCTTTGTCATTCCCAGCCACTATTCATTAAGCGAGTCATTCATTACAAAATAACATTTTATCATGTAAAAAATTCCATTGCTTTTGGAAAGAGTGAAATCTACATCCTCAGCAGTTTGAGAAATAATTTTGTCAGACGACCAGGTCGAAATTCTCAGGGCAAAAAGGTGGAAAGTCTCTTATATCTTGCAATGCGAAGAAGAAATCTTAAGAGTGGTTTCACGACCACAGATGAAAATCTCCTTCCTTCCAGATTATCTCCTTTCAGATGAAAATCATAGAAACGTTAAATGAGTTACTCTTATAAAAACTATCTGACAGGTACTGCAATTGCGAACACCTTGAATCTCTTTGTAACTGTCCATAAAAGGGGCCCATTAATTATTCCTAAAACAACATCGTCTTCACGATATAACTTTCCCTGCACTTAAATGTCGAGGCTATAAGTTGTTTACCAATCTATTACTTGCAAAGATAATTTAAGTTATCGAGATAATTAGCAATCACAAGTAAAATTAATGCATCATGAATGACGAATCTATAAGTGTCACCATCAGTCGTGCAAGAGCGTAATGAATTCGGCTAATTTATTTCAAGTGGGCCATAGTGGGTTTTCTTCAGTTAACTCAATATATGGCGGTACCCAGTTATAAATAAACTACGGTGCGCGGACCGCATGTTACACATCTACTTTGTATCGGTCCCGCTACACAAAAATGTATTAAAATTTCCGTATTTGCTTTTTTATATAATTTAGAAAAATAGTTACAAGTCTTTGAAGAATTTTGATTTACCACAATCAAGTTTACATTACGCCAACAGAAGTACTAATTATTTTCCACATGGCCGAAAATTTCCAAAATATATATTTTTCTAGTTTTATTGCGTCATATATGAAAAATTACAAAACAAATGCAGCTTGCCAATTTTATTTATTTTATTTTGTCTCACCTTGAGAAGAGTTTGTTTATGAATGCCTCAGCCAAACTTGCCACTCTGTAAGCTAGTACAATACCTATGTTGCAAAAATTTGCCAAACAGTAAAAGCAAGACAAAAAAATAATTTGCGCATCCAGTATTTCTCCACCAGTCGTCAGTTCAACTAAAATGCAAGGATCGATGAGGCAAAAAAGAAAAAAAAGCGCTTGGAAGTTTACTATCGGTGAAAAGTTTCTTGCTTGATAAAGAAGGGAGCAATACATATATGATTGAAGAAGGTAACTGATATGTCTGAGATGTGTAACGTAGTTTTGTGTTTGGATGCTATCATACCTTATAGATAATTAGTGTGAAACAAAGAAGCGATAGTCGGAGAAAAAATCTCTGCATCTTGGGTTACAGAGTTAAATTTAGTTGATTTCCAGTTTGGAAATTGATAAATATCAGTGTCTTAAATTTATACGCGCTTCAGTAGTTATAATCATTAGACCAAATGATGCTTGGAGGCTACAAATGTGAACTCCTTAAATTAATTCTGTCATGTAACCTTGCTGGTATACTTTGATCCATACTATTAATCTGAAATGGTATCTACGAACAGAAGCTCACGGATATCTGTTTTTAGGTATCCCAGAACTGAAGATGCCTCCTCTGGATCCTTTGTTCATTTCGTCCATGGAACTTCGAGAGGGACAAGGAAATTTCGAGTTCGTCTTTGCAATGAAGAATATAACCATGAGCGGCCTCGGAGAATATGTCGTCACAGATGTGAAGTATGTGTTCTCATAAATAAGAGGAAGTAAACATATTCGCTTCCAAAAGTTTCAAGAGAAACTACAATTTCATTTTTGTGATTGCTTTCGTAAGGTAAATATTTTTAACTCGTGTCCTTGAGTTCATGATTATTCAGGGTAATATACAGTTTTAGGAGATTTATTGACAAAATACTGTTCTTTATTTCACAACATTTCAGCAAAGATTTTGACCTTAATTAGGTTTTTATATAAATAATGTAGGTTGTAATATTTTTTAATTTAATAATATAATAAGGACAAGCGTAAATATTTCTACTATTGTTATGTAATATCTATTGAAACCACATCGTATTTAGATAAAGTTGCGGAGCAGTTTGTTTGAATATCCTTCCGTCACGATACCCTATAGCAATTTGTATGTAGCACCTTACAGGCGGAAAACTTCATTTCCAAAAAAAAAACTATTCCTCAACTTAAGCGCTAAAAAGCCTTAGAAGAAGCACCATTAAAATGTCTAAAATTTGTTTTATTTCCTAAAAATAGCAGGAGAANAGCGCTAAAAAGCCTTAGAAGAAGCACCATTAAAATGTCTAAAATTTGTTTTATTTCCTAAAAATAGCAGGAGAATTACAATTAGCTACTATATTGATCCATTTTTTTTAATTAAACGAAATAATAAAAATTGATCAATAAATAAATACAATATTCAAACAATACATGGATACCTGAGACATGTGATATAATTAATTCATCGTATACTCATTATTTTTTATCTTGTCCTCAGAGCTGATTTGAAGAAACCAGAATTTATAGTAGAAATGAAGACACCGCGCATCTTGTGTACAGCGAAGTATGACATGAAAGGACGATTATTGGCGTTGCCGATCACCGGAAATGGTGATAGTACGCTTGACTTCAGTAAGTATTATTTGCATGTTTTCCATACGTGGTTAACCAAAAAAAAAATAGCTCCATAAATATTCGATTCAACGCCTCAATGAATAAATTTGTCTATATATTAAATAAAGATTTTAAACAATAGTGGTTATTTATTTTTCATTCGTTAGTGTGTTAATATATTGTATCTTAGCAGTTAAGATAATTCTTTACTTTCTATCTCAAATGTTTTTATGCCACGAACAGTTAATCCCCAAATTTTTAATCATTATTCACGTTTAGAACTCCACTTAAGTATAAAAATAGATTTTTTTGCAATAATTTGAGTTTGTTAACTGAAAAATCGGAGAACCCTATGCCTTAGCCTAAAAGTTTGACACACACATGCATTCAAAATGAAACGTCATCAAACAAACAAACCAGCATCACTTTCAGACCATTTGTTCAACTGTTAAAAACAACAGTTTTAAACGCGTTTCGACTGTGAACACATAAGAAAAAAATCATCAGTTATTTGTCCTCTCATGAGGACGCATCTGTTTGTATTATGAAGACTATTTTTTTATTTTGACAGTAATGTTTTTTAAAAAGTGATGTGCGATGTTTGAAATGCTTGTGATAAGTGAAATATTCGCTTTTTTGTGAAAGTATACATTTTTTACTCGCCTCAAGAGGACTGTGTTCCCAGTCGTAACGTTGTGTTTTAAACAGTGTTGAACTAATGGTCTGAAAGTGATGAATTTGTATTTTATTGAATAAAGTATTCAAACGAACTGTTCTTTATAATTAAAACTTGTGGGAAGTCCTACAAATTTGTTTATCAGAATTATATATTTTTGGTTTTAGACTGGTTTTTAGTTATTATGGTTTTTAGTTTCCATGCGCATTTAGCTTTACTGAGTAGAAAGCTGCAATGTATGATCTTTCGTAATTATGTGTAAGTTTCGAATTAGTTATTGAAAATTAGTACACATTTTCACACAAAATAACTGCATTAAGAGCATGTTGTACGTGTATTATACGGAAGCGAAAGACAATAATTAGCGAAAATTTATAACTCACATTCACACTTTTAAAATCTTTGTATATTTCACATCATTCGAAAAAGTGTTTAATGAAAATTAAGCAATCATGAAGCAAGAAACATCCGTTTTATGTAAAAATTAATAATTTATTATATCATTACAGGTAACGTCACGACTACTGGCACAACAAAATTAAAAGAGGTTTCTCGTAATGGTAAACAGTATTACGAAGTTGAGTCTCTAAAGTGGGATATCAATGTTGGTTTGGCTCACTCAACTTTCACTAATCTCTTCAACGGTGACAAAACATTGGGTGAGTATTTTTCTGTTCATAGAAAAAATGCTTTTCAACCAAAAATTAACCGGCTGAGTGAACAAATAGGTTAGATGAAAGCTAGAATCAAGAATATTGCCAATATGCCAGTTATTGCTTAAGTATGAGTTATCTCATCGTTTGATTTTTTAGCTCTTTATGGTGTAAAAATAACATTTCAAAAATATTAACAGTAACATTATTTTTAGATTATTCTGTATGTGTTATTAAATTTTGTATGTGTTGTTGATTTGGGGAAACAGGTTTCAGATATTGTTAATCCACTTAATTAATTCCCATAATACACATAATTCCCATAAAACGCAAGTTCATTAACACAAAGAAATACAATAGATGGATCACCCAAGGGATAAGGATTTCTTCAAAAAACAAACGCCGTTTTTTTTTCTTCCTCCACGTGGTCATACGCAGTTTGTACTGTTTTTTGACAATAAATTTATTTATTTATTTATTTATTTATT